>MU224790.1:4647214-4687083 GCA_018584345.1 Thuja plicata
TTCTCTTGATCTACAAAAGAGGGTAACTCCTCAAAGAGAAGTACAACCACCTCTTGCTGGTCAAAAGAGTCTCTTGTAGCCAATGATGCAATTTGTTGACTATCCATCTCTGAATATACAAGAAGATTTGCAACTAAATCCAATACTTCTTGTTCTATCAGATTTGAGCTAATAACCTCCTTCTCATCTCCTTGATCTGGAGATGACTCACATGTAACTACCTTGATAAGATTTGGCATTTGGAAGCCAGGGTGCTTACTCCATGAGGGATGCCATGAGAACTTGGTATCTTGCTCATCTGGCTCATCTACATTACATATCTCTAACTGAGAGTCAATAAAGTGGGCAGGTTGACCATGCTCTCTCAGGGGCTCTTGTATGGGCTGCCTTGCTTCTTCCGCAGGCTTATAAATTGGAATCTTCAGCTTAGATCCTCCTTGGATTATAGGCTGACTAAAGGCACAAGAAGCTACTTGAGCTTCTAGCTCTTGTAATTTTTTCATTAACTGCCTCATTTGTTCCTCTTTAAATGCAACTTGCTTGGCAATAAACTCCTGATCATACCTTTGAGCCTCCATCTCTTGCTGGTGTATGTGAACTTGATAAGATAGCTCCTCTTGATGCATGCCATACTCTTGCTCTTTCTCCACAGATCTCATTTGTTCTTGAAAGTTCCTCAGAATATCATCAAGGCTCATGTTTGGAACATGCTGGGAATAATTCTGAGAATCATCTAAGAAAATCCTTTGTGGCTGCTGGTATCCATGCTACCAAGAAACTTGCTACTGTGTTGGAGGATGGTAAACCTGAGATGAGTGTCGTCCTTCAAATTCTAGAACAAAAACAGCAGTAGGGTCATATTGATATGGTTGATATTGAGAACATGCAGAAACATCTTCATAAAATGGAGGATAGTAATCCATCTTAGGCACCAAATCTCTTGGTCCCACCGGGCGTGCCAAAAACTGTTTAGGCTTAGAATTGTCACCCTAACTCAGGCATTAGGGCTACACGACAATTTCATCCTCACAATGGAAACTTCCTCTAGCTGTGGGTGAACTATGGATGAGGAAGAGTCTCCAGATTCTAGGCCAGTTCCTATTTGATTTGGGATATCACCTCCTGATTCGAAACTTGATGGGGAAAAGGGAAAAAGGATTAAAAATGAAAGGGAAAATGGGGTGATACACCAAGACTGTATTTAGACTTTTGATGGAAAGACAAAATAGTAACTCCACCTCATACATCAAAGGTTTGATACTTCAAATCTCTGTTCAACATATAGGCTGACAGATTTCACTACTAGGGTTAAAACCACAAATAGCTCAAAAAGTCAACATACATACATTTTCATACAAGTTTTAAATAATTGATCACCCTAGGAAGGAATATAAATGCACTCACTTCTCTTGGATAACAATGAAAATAACACTTGGAAAGAAAGATGAAACAGGATCATAGAACCAAAAATCCACATGTATGAGGTGGAGTTACTATTTTATCTTTCCATCAAAAGTCTGAATACATTCTTGGTGTATCACCCCATTTTCCCTTTCATTTTTAATCCTTTTTCCCTTTTCCCCATCAAGTTTTGAATTAGGAGGTGATATCCCAAATCAAATAGGAATTGGCATAGAATTCAGAGACTCTTCCTCATCCATAGTTCACCCACAGCTAGGGGAAGTTTCCATTGTGAGGATGGAATTATCATGTAGCCCTAATGCCTGAGTTAGGGTGGCAATTCTAAGCCTGAACAAAGACAACCAAAGCGATTGGCACACCAAATTGAAATCTGCCTTATGGTTAGATAGAATTACCCCAAAGAAGATCATTGTGAATTCTCCTTACATGTTAGTGTATGGAAGAGAAGCTAAGTTGTCCATTTCAACTGAATTGCTAGCTTTGGAGTTAGCTACTCAATATGAATTGTTTGAAGAAGGAGATCCTTTGAAAATTTAGTATGCTCAGATTATGGAATTAGAAGAAAAAAAAGATAAATCCATGAAAGATATGGAGTTCCATCAAATGAAAACAAATGAAAGCTTTGATAAAAGAGCCAGGGCTAGAAATTTCAAAGTTGGGGATGTAGTCCTCAAATGGGATGAATTCAAGACCAAGCCTGGTAGACATACTAAATTTGATTCCTTCTGGGGAGGTCCATTCATCATCACTGAATGAAAGGAGCATAATGCTTTTTAGCTATCAACACTTAGAGGAGATCCCTTTCCCATTTCTGTAAATGGATTCCATTTGAAACCTTGTTTTGAGGTTTTTCATTCCTTGTAATTATTGTAAGTAGTTTCCCTATTTTTTGTTCCTGCTTTCTAGATTAATTTCCTACTTTCCTTGAAGTGCTCATGCACAGTTAGTAGTTCCTCCTCCTGATTTCAATCTATTTCCAAGTTTCTATTTATGATCAAGTGATGACTCCTATGCCCAATAGATGCAAAAGCTACTGGTTCTCAATGTCTAGTAGGCAGACATCCAACATAAATTGCCAAAATATTATCCAAATTCCCCATCTGGTAAATCTTTGGCTACAAGTGGAGTAAATGTGGCTCCCACAAGGGATGAGCCTAGCCTATGAGAAAGACCATAAATTTTCCGGTCTTGGTTGTGTCCTCTGCTATCTTTTCAGCTCTCTGTTTTTACCCTTTTCATGAAAAATAACCTAAGTATGCAAAAAACTTGAGTTTGGTATAAACCCTAGTTGCTTGGCCATGCCTTTCTATTTTCTCATTACCTTTTTAGACCCTTTAAGTTCCCTAAATTCCATGTGTGCATTTACATTTTCTTTTAATCTCCTAGTCGCATAATGGAAAAGGAATATTCTGTATCATCTAGCGATAAAGAGACTTGCTTCAGTCACGTGGTCTCAATAGAAAGTGGAATATTCTCATATGATCAAAAGACTCAGTGATGATCATTGGATCATGTTTAATCAAAGGGGAGTCATGTGATCTCATAAAGTACCTTAGAGTTAACAAAAGATCCAGAGACTTTGGGACTCAAAGTATTTTTCTAACCCGTGGGTATAACTTATGTTTAGGCAAGGTCAAGTTAAAACCTTTTGGTCTCTAGGTCTCATGATATAGCTAGAGTTAAGGATAAGATCTAGTGACTTAGAGACAAAAGGATTAACAGTTCACCATGGTTAGGGTTGACTCAAAACTAAGTTAGGTTTGAGGTCAATGCGAGGTAATCTTCGTGCAGATTTGAGAAGATTTGATGGCTGGCATAAAGGCTTGATGCCTAGATACAGTTTGTTTAACCTATGAGGCAATGCGCCATGGTGCCACGTGTTCCAAGTGGATGTACATTATCACTAAGTCTCCTGAAGATACCATGATTAAGAAGAATGACAAGAGATTGTGCGACTTCTTTGTTGATAGGTCTCGTGACAAACTCACAGTTAATAGAAAGGTAGGGAGACTACGAGACTACCTTGTCACCAAGTCTCTGTAAGAAACTCAGGGTTAAAGGAAATGTTTCAGCGACTCAACGATATGAGAGATTTGGTGAACCTAAGTTAAAGGTAGGTCAGGGTGAGTTTTGGGGTAAATTCAAAATTCTAAAAGGTAATGATCGAGCAGTTCCTGTTTGATCCAACGGTCTGCGTAATGGCTTGATTACAAAATGCTCAAAATCTATTGTTCAAGGCATAAGGCCAGGATTCCACGTGTCTATGAAATAAAGCCGAGTAAAAGAAATGGATTAGAGATAGGATCTATGGTCACATTTTAAACATAAATAAAGGCATTTTTAGAGCCATTGATGCAGATCTCGCTCCAGCTATGACCGTTGTCATGAAAATATTTAAAAATTCAAATATCTGATCTCAGAGTTATGATAGACTGACTTGCAGTGGAAGTAGATGGATCGATCGACTTCTCAGAAGCATAGTTATGGCGATTGGAAGGATATTCAAAGCCATATCAGATCAACTAGGATATTTCTAAAGAGCATTTATGAGTAGAATTGACATTGTTAGGGTTTCTAATTATTCTATTGTAAACCTAATCGAATCAGATTTGCTCCAAGCCCGCGTGCAAAAGGAGGATGTATATAATAGCTTTAAAAGTTGTTGGTAGTTAGAGTTTTTAGTTGTAGGAATTATCTGAGGCATTCTTTCTGCCCCTCTAATTTTGGCAATTTGTAATCTTTCATTGGAATCCAGACTTTGTGGGAGTTATCTGTGGTATCTTTTCTGCCCTATGATTTCCCTCTTTTTGTATTTTCTCTTAATGAATATGATACATTGGTTTATATCAGAGAAGTCTTAGATTCTAGAACCCTTCTCTTTTTCAGAATCTTTGCATGCGATTGTAGATGATTTAATTTAGATAGTTTTGTGGATTTTGTTCATCCCTAACTATTTTGTCTCATTTCTGCATCCATTTGCTAAAGCAAACATTTTCTTGCAGGTCACAATCCGTGTCTAAATTCCTTAGGAAAGCTATTGTTTGTGAAAACTTTTCTTTCCTTGAATAGCCTCTTTCTATTTCAGACCTCTCTGTGAAATACTTATGCAAGCCTATTCAGAAAGATTGTGTTTTATTATGTCTAAGAGTCTTCATTCTGGTGTGGCCACTATGTTATCTTCATATTAATTTTGGTGTATCACCTAGTAGGATAGTTTGCTTATTCAATTATTTCCCTTTCATGCATTCCTTCTATCTCTTTTTCCTCAAGAATTTAATTTCATGTTAAGAAGAAAATTTGGGTGATTATCCAAGAGGAACCAACCTAGAATCTAGAGGTCTCATCTCAGTTAGCAAAGGTCCCACAACCTGGAGATGATTCACATGTTATACTAGATTATCAAGACTACAAGAAATTGACCTAGGGTGTAAAATTTAGTGTATAAAATTAGGAAAAAGAATGGAGAAATCAGATTGTGTGTTGATTTCCGTGACTTGAACATAGATTCATTAAAGGATAGACATCCTTTTCCTTCAATGGAGAAAATCTTGCAGGTTGTTTCAGGTTCAAAACGGTTTTAATTGCTTGATGGTTTCTCTGGTTACAACCAGATTTTTGTAAAAGAAGAGGACAGATTCAAAATAGCATTTACTAGCAAATGGGGAACTATGGCTTATCAGAAGATGCCATTTGGCCTATCTAATGCAGGTGCAACATTTTAGAAGGATATGGACAAAGCCTTCATAAATTTGATGTACAGGTTTGTACTTGTTTATTTGGATGATATTGTTATTTTCTCAAAGAATGCATCATATCACTTTCAACATTTAAGAATTATCTATGAGAGATGCAGCGAATATGGTATTTCTTTAAATACCAAGAAAAGTATATTTTCTGTCCATGAATGTAACTTTCTGGGTTTTATTGTTTCAAAGGAGGGTATCACTATTGAACCCAAAAGAGTAAGTGATATCATTTCCTTATCACTTCTTCTTCACAAAAAGGGTCTTCAAAGTTTCTTGGGAAGAATCAACTTTGTAAGAAGATTCATCCCAGACATTGCTGAATTACTAATGCCATTAACAACCATGCTCAAGAAAAATTTTGTTTTCAAATTGACCAAAGAAGGAAAACTAAGCTTTGAATTGATTAAGGAAGCATTAGCTACTGCCCCTACCTTGTAAAATCCTAATTTTTCAAAGGATTTCATTTTTTATGCATATGGGAATGTTGATAGCATTGCTGCCATGTTAGTTCAAAATAATGACATGGGTTTTGAACAACCAATAGCCTTTTTTAGTCAAGGACTAAAGGACTATGAGCTACATTATTCATTTGTTCAAATGTATGTACTTGCTGTGATTAAAAGTTTGAATAAATTCAGACATATGCTTTCTAACAATAAAATTGAACTGATGGTCGCCAACTGTTACCCATTTAGTTTGCATACTAAATTGGTAAGTTGACATTACTTTTATATTGAATTATGGATTGGATAGTTGCTGTCCTAAATTACAGAATTGATTGAATTCAGAAGATAAAGTACACATGCAGTATGACAATGGTAAACATCAAAATATTGCATAAAGGTACACTACTATTCAGCTAATGAAGTTAAAATATATTGTTTTTGCATTCATGTTAACATTGATATTATACTCTAAGTATTGATCATGTTCAAATTTTCAAAATTGATCATTACATTGTGCATTCAAACTGAATGTAATAAACAAGTATTCCTTCAGGGGTACATCTTTCATATTGAAAACTTAGAGAAGTTATCCAATTCTGAAATTTAGATAGAAGCATGTAGGGTTTAGGGGTCTAAGCATTGCCTTGAAGAGGTCTTCTGCATTCTGGTAGCTATTATCGAAACTTTTTCAAGTCTTTGTGTCTATGCCCGAGTCTTTCTGTCAGTTCTGCATTCTAGGTCTAGGGTCTTCTTCTGGTTTTGTCCCACATCATGGAGAGAGAAAATATTTAGATCCAAATTGGATCCAAGAAATGCATAGATACCTAAAACAACATACTATAATCAAATTTTTAGAACTATTTATATAAACATCATTACAACAACAAAGTATGCATCTACATCAATTGAATAAAAGTATTGAAGGGACATAACTCCATGAAATTTTTTACTATTTATAGTTATCATTCTGCATTATTCAAAAGTTTCTATTTGTGAAACCAAAAAAATCTGAATCAAAGGGACTTGGGTCTTGTAGCTGATAAACCTTTTTCAGAACATCAACATATTAGGTTAGTAAACCCAACCAACTAACCAACATTCATGCATAAATGTCATTTTACATGACACTTACACACAAACACTGATTGATTGATTCTATCCACTAACCTAACACATGGACTTGATGGTGTGTGCAAGCAAGTGAGACTAAAGTATAATCAAATGCAAAAAGAAACACGATGCAAGAGTTCACTAGTTGCAAATGATAAAAAAAAAATGTAGTGGGTGTCACGAGCCCGTGCTGGAACCTAACATGATTAAAGAAGCAAGAATACTAAGAGTTCATGAGTTCAGAAAGAAAAGAAGATACAATTCATATAGTTCATAGAAGGTAATAAAGAATGCAAGCATGTTATTACAAGTCTTAAATGCAGCTTCACAAAACAAAATGTAGAATACAGTGACGTTGCTAAAAGGTGCTTATAAAATGAAAAGATTCCCTAAAGATGGGTGTTCCTAATTGAAATAGTTTGCACAGTCAAACCAAAACAAAATTGTAGATTAAAAAATGAGGTAACACTATACTTTATCATTGTACAAGGAAGGGGTGAATGAAATACTATGTAATGCTATTTAAAACATGCTTATGAATTCAACATAGATATATCAAAAGAAGAGAATGATAGTAATGTTGTTATTGGAGAGCATATTTGAAATTCTAAATACTGTTGAGGAAATCAAGTAAACATTACAAGAATTCATTCTAAGTGTTGTTCTGAATACTATTATATTTAAATAAGAGAAGACAAAAAAGCAGAAGCATATATGTTTGCAATCAAATGGAAGAGGATATGCATATTGAACAAGGAAAGTTGTTACAAGATATGGATACATATGCATGAACTAGACAAACCAATGTTTTCTTAAAACAAGGAAAACTTGTGGCACTGTTAGTGACCAAGATTAAAAAACCAAATGATGTTGTTATGACATAGGTTCAATGCCTTTTTTTAAAGAAAGATTCAAGCAAAATGAAAATGCTATTCTACATATTTAAAAGATGAGTGCTCTATTCCAAGTGCATATTCAAGTAAGCAGTGGTATTATTTGATGCTATATTCTAAATGAGTAAATAAAAAATGCAAAGGTTATGCACATATGATAAGTTAAATGCATATTCAATTATGATCAAGTGCCTACTCAAAGATAAAAAATCAAGGAAAAGACAAAGCTATTTTACATGTTCAAGTAAATGGTATTATTTGTTTTTATTGTTGTCAGGTACAGACTCAATGGAGTTCTAATGTAGTGTTTTGTACAGAAGATGAAGGATAAAACAAAATTATTGTTTTACATTTTAAACATGACTATATTGTGCATATTCATCAATAGACAATATTTATTTTAATGCTGACATTCAAGTTTGAAAGGAATGATGAAATTCAATGTAAAAATCAATGTATATGGTAGAGCTATGCAACTGAAAAGGAAAGTATGCATAATCAATAGCTGAGCCTCTATTTCATAATGTTGCTCATGGGAGTCATGAGGCCGTGCTCAAACCCCATGAGTAATGTTCTCATTGGAGGGCATGGTCTTTACAGAGATACAAATAGTGCATGATACCTCTAGACACTATGACTTCCATATATTACAATGATAAATAGACATGGTAGATACAAATTTCTATTCAAACATGTTGAACAAAGAAGACAACATACAAATTGTGGACATCTAGTGGAGAAATTGTAGACATTTTTACTAAACTTAGATATGAGTGCAACCTCAACATACCTTTCTTCTTTGTCTGAATCATCCTTCATAGCAATGAATACCACCTCAATATCTTCATCAGATTCGGTGTAAGTATTTCTAGCTTTTCTCTCAGCCAGGTAACAAGCTTTATTTCCTTTGTCCTTGTAGTCTTGATTGTCTCTTCTGTCAGATTGTTGGTTGCTTCGGTAATCTTTGTCAAACTTCTTTTCATAAGTTCTGTCATGACTTTTGTCATCTTTTCTTTTGTTAGGACATCTAGCAGCAAAGTGTCCAATCTCTTTACAATTAAAACATAGCAATGGTAATTTACCTTTGTATCTACCTTTGCATCTCTACAATCTTCTAGCTATTAGTGCTTCAATTTCATCAAGTTATTGTTCATCACTATCAATTTCACTATCATTTCTCATAGTGTCTTTATGACTTGATTTACTTTTTTTCAAAGAAGATTTGAATGCAGACTCAATAGTTGGTAAGACACTGTTGTCAAAGTTATTCATCTCAAATGAAATAAGTCTACCAATCAAACTATCTAGAGTAACATTGTTATTTGATACTGCTCTCATTTCTTGTATAGCAGATACTCTAATAGCATAAACATGCAGTAAGGTTCTTAGAATTTTACTTACCACTATTTCTTCTTCAAGTACACATCCTACTCGCATAGAATTAACAACCTCTTTGATTCTGCTACTATACTGAGTGATGTTTTCTCCTTCCTTCATTCTTAGGTCATCAAACTTTCCTCTTAGGCTTTCTGCCTTAGCTCTCATCACATTTGTATCTTCTCCATGTAGTAGCTTGAGTTTGTCCCACATTTTCATTGTAGTGGTGCATGATTTGACATCTTCAAATTTAGCATCGGAGAGTGAGGAATCAAGTTCTATCATCATAGAATTGTGTTCATGCATTTCTCTCAATTAATCAACTGTCAGAGGTCCAGTAGGTAACACAAATTCAGTATCCAAGTATTGTGTAACATCATTTCCAATACCTAATAGGTGGATTCTTATCCTAATTTTCCATGATGCAAAGTTGTCTTTGTTCAACTTAGGCACATACCTTTTTCTCATCTTGTGATCTTTTGCTTGAGTTTTTAAACTCCCTTTCTAAGCGCACAAGCTCTGATACCAATTGTTAGAATAACTAAGAGGGGGGGGGGGGGGGGGGAANGGGGGGGGTGAATTAGTGGCCTCAAAAGTTAATCCAACATTCAACCAAAAATTTATACCACATATGTAAAACCTCTAGTTATCTTCAGTCCTTCAAGATGTATGCCTTGTGTGAATCTAACATGTATATATTGCTCGATGTTTATACTATTTATCCTTTCTTTAATATTTACTGAATAATAGTCTATCTTTTCTTAACCTTTACCGAAATATAGTAAGTAACTTAGTTTTTACTGATCAATCCCATTTTAGTAATGTGTAAAGCAAAACATCAAAGCAATGAACCATATACACATTTGACACATGTATTTTTAACGTGGAAACCCTGTTAGGGGAAAACCACTTGGGATCGGTAACCCAAAATTTTCACTCTTCTGAAGTGAGCTCAGTGGAGACCCAACCTTGTTAAAGGTTACAAACACATTGTTAAGTGCGACCTTGTTAGAGGATTTAAAACTAAAAATTTGTCACTTGACATATGGCATTCACTATGCTGTCAACATGAGAAACCTTTTGATGCTCCTTGGGATGTATCTTAATATATAAAGCATGGTTAAATGCTACTTTGTTAAGATATTTTTTGATCCAATGGTTAAACTAAAACAATATATGATCGATTCATAAATACAACTTAATCTTGCAGATGTTCAAATATATTGTAAGCTCATAATACCTCTTTTGATCAATGTTCTCTTCAATTCCTTTGCTCCACTTCTTTCTTCTCAATGAATGTTGTTTCTTCTCTGTTGCTCGGTGTCTGCAAATTTCTTAGCTTTGTTCTTCAACTTGTATGATCAGATCTATATGAAGACTTCTACCTTCACCAGAATTCTCTTTAGCATCCTCTCTTTTTGATAATGAATTACTTGTCTCCTTTTATAGACATGATTTTACCATTCTTGTCCTTCTTGTTTTCTTCATTGATCACTTCTTGATCCGTAAAGCTCGCCATGCTTGCTTTAGTTTTAATCCGTAAAACTCTCCTTGTTTTCAGGAATAAAACATGCTTTAAATCTCCTTCTTATATTTATCTTTTAACTGGTCGATGAAAAAAAGTAATCAATCAGTTAGCTCTATATTTAGCTCCTGCCGGATAAGTTGTTTTGTCATATCCTAAGTTTAGTTCTCATCGGTCAACACTTCAGTTGTGCTCGGTGACTACTGCAGATAGCTCGGGCATCAAATTCAGTTTTGTTCGGTGACAACTGAAGTTAACTCAGTAATGCTTGGTTGGTTATCATTTTTTTGGGTAATACTATCCGTTGGGTAACACTGTGAACTTCTGTGCTCGGGGTTCACTGTTCGTCAGGGTTTACTGTCACTTGGTGTATATGATTATCGATACAAAAACTTTGTCTTTTTAGATCTTTAAGTGTAGTGACAATATGTGTATGAGAAATCATACCATATCAAGTTGACATTAATGACAATGCAATACATTAATTGATTTAATTTCTTGCATTTACTTTTTGCATCTCAGTGATCATCAAATTTGTCATCTTCAAACATTCAATCAGTTATAGTTCATCAACAATGGTTATAAAAAAGAAGAGGTGACATATAGGAGACATTGGCCTTATCATAAGGATAATAATGTTTCATATACGTAGAGTTATCTAGATTTCCAATAGGGATACAACAAACAACATTCTACCAAGGTTTTAGAGACCGAATATCAACCTTCAAAGGCATCCGAGATTTCATATAATTAACGCAAATTTCATAGTTAAAATATCTAGAAGTAATGAAGAGTTGTCAAAATTTGATTTGCCTTGGAATGAGATAGATTTCTACAATGAAATTAGGAACCTTTGACAAACCATTAACATATTATTTACTTCACTATGATACCAAAAATGGTATCTTCACACAATCTATTTTTTGTGTTTGACAATTAGACCTATAAATTGTTATGTAGATGATATTTATCTAAAGAATAAACAATAATAAGGTAGAATAGATCATGGTTTTGTATCTTATCTTATTATACCAAAAGAACACCGTATAGAATTTATCAAATTTTGTATCATATACAATATATTTGATTAAACCCCATGTGGTTTCTCAATAGTTTAGTAAGAAGATACATATAGATTTAGTTGGCTATATACATACTTTTTTTTATCTATTATCTTTAATAAAAAAAATTCCTTTGTATTTTAGTTGAATTCTAAACCAACCATTTAAAACTTTGATAAATTCTTTTTGCAAAATGACTTTTAGATACATTAAATGTTGGCATTTGGTGAAGATGATCTGAGTGTTGATCATGGGAATGTATTGGGGTGTTTTCATTTATGGAAATATGATCTATTGGGATTATGAGATTAGATTTACCTTTTGTGTTTAAGGGTCAATTAATGAGTTGACTAAGTGTTCAGTCAACTGGGCAGAAGACAAAATGCAAGGAAAAATCAACCAGATTTAGGCGTTTGAGATCAAATTAAGCTGTGCGATCATACACTTAATATATATAGAGGCATATACTGCTACATCTATTATCACATCAATTAGTTTGAATATTGGAGCAAGTTATTGATGATTTAAGTGACATTGGTAGAAGAATATAGGACATGCAGAGTCTATTTGGTTAGATCGGCTAACCAGTCACTTTAATGTTATACATGTTTGATTTATGACTTGTTTAATATCGTGTTGACTTTATTAAGTTGATCAATGCATTTTGGTGCAATCAAGTTTGAGTTTTATGTCGATGGGTAAATATGTTAGGGAAAAAAGGATGACTTTGGTAAAGTTATTATAAAAGAAGGATGAGATTGAGATTTAGGGTTAACACAGTGATGTTTAGACAATGTGATAAGAGATTTTGATTATGTGAAGTTGTTGAATGTTGAAGGAGGTGCTATGAGTAGAATTGAAGTGGATTTTTTAGACAAAAAGTGTCATTTTCAAATCAGTTATTCTTGGGTATTTCTCAAGGAAGGCCCTAACAGGTTTGCAACTTAAATCCTTTAACAAGGTCACTCCTAATAGGGTGAGAAGGATATTTAACATGATCTAAAGCATAAATCCTCTAAAAAGGCAACTCTCAGAAGGAGTTTTAAATCCTTTGACAAGGTAGTTCTTAACACGACTTGTATTAGCTCTTAATCAGGCTTAAGATACTCTTAACCGAGTATGCCCTTAACAAGGTGTTTGTAATTGCTCCTAACAGGGTAGATTTCTTTGGTGCACTAGTGAAATTTATGTATACCATACACACGTGGTTTTATCCCTCTAATAAGGGTTTCCATGGGAAAAATATTGTGTGTTGAGTCTACATTGTGTGAATGCTTTACTTGTTAAATTTCTATATTATATTTTCATTTGCATGTTGGGTATTGTGGAATCTATTAAAGAAGAGTTTCAGTTTTGTGGTTGCACCGACTCACTCCCCCCCCTCAGTACCTTTAAAGATTAAAAATTGGTATTAGAGCCGTGTTCCATTGAAGAAGCCTAACAGCTCAGGGAGGATCCTCAAGGAAAATATGGAGGTTTTGTTGAAGCATAAGAGGCAAATCAAAGAAGCTGGATTTCTCATTGAGGAATTGAAAAGATAAATGAAGCAGTAAAGAGCCAAAAGATAGGATCTTGTTGAGAAATTAAATGAGAGTCAAGACTACATTGAGCAACTTTCTGAACAAAGTGGATATGATGAATCTAAAGCAACCTTGGAAGAACTGTCACAAGACAATTAGAAGCTGCATAAGGACAAGAAGAACATCAAGAGAGAGCTTGAAGCTTTGTAAATCAGGATGGGTGAAGAAATGGAAGCAAGGAAGGAAACAAAGGAATCAAAGTCAATTTAAAAAGAAGCCCTAAAAGCAAAATATAAAGCCCTAAAAGCTATAGTAGATGAGATTTTCAAATCTAAACAAGAGGTTGGTATATTGCATGCATATTTACATGAGACAAATTAAATTCTACAAGAGACTATTGAAGGGAATTAAGAAGCCCTAATGCAAAATCATAATCTAAAAAATGATAATGAGAAAATGAAAGAAGAATTGAAGAAGGCTAATGATCTACTGAAGAAATTCAATCAAAGCACTGAAAAACCTGATGATAAGATAATGAATCAAAGAAGGAGCAAAGAGACCACAAGCCTTGGATACACCAATAATACTAATTTTGAAGTTGGTGAATCTTCTGGAATGAAGGAGATCAAGAATGAAGGAAAGTATCCATCGAAGGTAACACAAATAGCTATGGGTAAGAAATCCTACAAACCTATGTATTTCAATTGTCATAAGGTAGGTCATACTCCAAATTTATGTAGGAGAAGATTTGTAAATAAAGCAAATAATTTTGATGGATATTGTTACAACTATTATAAGTATGGACATACTACCTATGATTGTAGATCTAGATCCAGTAGATTTTATGGTCACTATTATAAATGAAAAAAATATGGTCACAAAGATGATGAATGCAGGTCAACAGTTATCAATCAAAGGTCACCTGTGAACCGGGAAAACCCTTACCAAAGGGAGAGGCAATTTGATGTCACATGCTCAATCTGTGGTAACTATAGACACATGGTTGTGAATTACAGAATGAGGAATGCAAGAGGTATTGTTAGACCATGGAGAACAAATGGTATGACATGCTTTCATTGTCACAATATTGGACTCTAGCATGGAATTGCAGGTTAAGGAACCAATCGATAAACCAGTCAAGCAATCAGAAAAGAAAGTAGATTGTGAATGTAGAAGAAGTTAGGAAAGAGATGAACATGCCTTGGAATAAGAAGGAAGATAGTAAGACATTAGAGGAATCCACATCTCCATTGAGTGTGGATAATTATTCATCAAACTAAGCCTTCATGTGGCTTAGGGGGATAAAGTATTGTTGAATCCATCTCTAGACCCCTTATAGGTATGTGGTAAGATCTATCATCATATTAAGATGTAATAATGTCTTTTGGAGTGTATTATGAAGTTTTGTTGAATTATGTGGTGTTTTGGTCATCGATAATGAGTTTTTGGGCCAATCAATGATAAAGTAAGTTCTATCGGTAAGTGCATTTAATATGTGTGTGTGCGAAGGAAGATAAAAAAGGTTATTTTTTGGTTTTGATTTTCACCTTGCACATTTTGAAACCTGCTATGGAGTTAAAGGAGCATTGTTTGAACTATTTGTTGTGATCTAAGTGACAAGAAGAGATTGTTTTTGTTGATCTAAGAGGACAAATTGATCTGGTATTGTCGATTTCTTTAAGAAGAACCCTAGTTTTGAATGATTTGAGGTATTTATTTGTTATCTACCTGTGTGTTTGAAAAGTTTAGATGGCTACTCCCAAGTTTATTGATATAACCGAGAGACCATGATCAGAGTTCAAGAAATATCCTTACAAATCAATGAAAAATGACATAGTAGGTGCCCTAACTAGCGTGCCCTATGGTGTTCTACATGTAGAAGATGTAAGAGCCTTTATTCATTGCAAATTGGAAGATTTGGGATTGGGAGTAATTCTTGAACAATATTAAAAGTTATGTGATGACAAATCAGTGCTGAAGGAAGAACACAAACAAATTATTGATAAAGGTCTTCATCACAGAGTTAACTATTATGAAGATTTTTAAGATGAACATATAAGACTTGTCCTAAGCAGAATTCATGATTAGTTTATGTGGTTAGACCAACCACATAAGATTACTAAGGAAGCAATCCATGTTGTAACCGGTCTTTGTGCAACCGATGGTGTACCCATTCTTTGCACCATTCCTAAGGATGAAATGATTAGATTAACACAATCTAAGTGGGATGGTCGTGCGATGATTGTGAATGACATTACAGATGAAGAGGTAAAGTATGATTCTATGGTTATTGGTTATAAGGTATATCATTCTAGTATAATGAACATCATACCCGGTGGTGCTATTCATACAATACATATGATGATTAAGGAGAATGAAGATTTTGATTTGGCAAGTGTTGTGCATCCAAAAAACACACCCCATTTCGGTCCTCTGACCATGCCCCCCCTTATTTTTTGGCTTTTGGGTCTACCCCTCTCTCTATTCCTTGAATTGGGTTTTGGAGGGGCCTGTTGTGAGAGAAAAGGTGTTTTTTGTCCCTTTCACACTTTTGGCATTTCGGAGGACCTTAGGCCCTCCGAAACACTGAAAAGGTTGAAGGACAAAACCTTCACACCTTTTCGTGTTTTGGCATTTGAAAAACTGAAAGGGGAGGAGGCCACCCGACTTTCAGCGTCTGGGCCTCTGAAATGCTAAAGTCAGGTGACATCATCCATAGACTATTTAAGTGGCCAAGTCACTTTTTCTTCTCACTTGTTTTTGGTCTCGCTTGAATCTTCTCTCTTATTCACGCGCGCTCCAGTTTTTCCTCCTCACCATTTATTGCCAGTTTCCTCTCCTCACACTCAGTGGCTCATTGTTTTCTCTATCTCCTCGTGCCTTAAAGGTAGGGCCTTCTCATTGTTATCTTCTCCTCTTTTTAGGCTCATTTTTTTTTAGCTATGTTTTGGTTTGGTTTGCGGCTTAGTCAGGTTGTGCTCCCTCCTAGGTCCCTAGGGTTCACACCCTTGGACCTCTAGAGGGGTCTCTCTCCTCGGTGTTGTCATTTTTGTCACATTTTTAAGTTAGGGTTTTGCATTGTGATCTAGTCGCAGGTTTTTGGCCTCTTAAAGGCCAAAAATAACCCCTCCCAGAGTAGTTTTCAACCCAAATGTAGTTCACACTTTTGACATTATCAGCATTTTGGACCTCTGAAACCTCCAAAACCCCCAAAATCTAAAGCATCTAAAGGAAAGGTTTCCCCTCCTAGAGGTTTTAGACTTTTGACACCAAAAGCCCAAAAGCATATCATCAGCCCCTAAATCTCTTTGAGATTTTGGGTTTTCACACGCTAATTTTCCACAATTTTTTTCACTCTCCACAAGTCTGAAAAGGCTTGCCTCACCATCGACCTCATCCTTCATGATTTTGGCCTTTTGCACCCCGACCTTGTCTTCAATGTACGTAAGCCCAAAATGTTTGAAAGAGCCAAAATTTCATTTTTGACTACTTAAGTGCCCTCTGCTTATGGTTTTATTAGTTCATTTTGTTTTTCTTTCCCACTTTAGTAGTTTCCTTTCAATAAAGACAATGATACTTGCATATTTCCTCGCAGGAATGCCTGAGAAGCAAACAACATCACTGATGAAGTACCTATTCAAGGGGAATCATCCCCCTTCAAAGATCAGAAATAAGCATGTAGATATCACCAATACAAACATCGAGAACATGGAATGAGATAAATTCCTAGTAAGGTTCTCTCAATCAACAGGGAGGACTGAATACTGCACCTCCCTAGTTTTATCAGGTTTAGTCAATGTAGCAACACACCTGGTAGTGGTCATGTCCTCTGAGCTTATCATGACATTGGCCAAACACTACATACCAAATGAAAAGGTGGTCAAGAATATAGAAGGACAAGCAATCCTTGACCTGAGGCCAAACAACATAGAAGAGGTCTTCCATCTCTAGAAGGGCGTGGAAAAATTCTATGACTTCTATATAGAAAAGGGGTTGAGATGGTTCCAAAACAAGACTAAATATGCCTATGAGATTGAAAATCAAGAATACCTCCAACAAACCCTCCCAAAGAACAAACTATAAAAAATAGATCTCAGAAGGGGATACTTGAGAGATGACATCAAGGTAGAAGTTACATTGATAAGCTGAGTGTATGGACTACCTCAGTCCATCCAACCTCAAGAACTGGATGATCTTATTGATAGAGAAGATCAAGAACCACAAGGCCAAATTTGATTGGGCCACCATCCTAAGTGATAAATTAGATGAGAAGTTGACTGCGGTGAAGCACAACCCAAAGTTCTATATGAATACATACATAGTGTACTTGTTATCCACACAAGCAGACTATCCGAGGCTCACAAAACATGGAAAATTTAATGAACCAAATGCATGGAATCATATTGTCTATCCACAACTAGTGAGAAGAACAGATATGCCTAAAGATATCCTAGACTACAGAATAGTGAATGATTCCTTTATCTTCACATTCATTAGATCCATAGAGGGTGACTACACAAAGAGGCTATCAGAAGAAGCTGCTGCCAAAATAAGGGCCATAGGGGCGTAATACATATAGTTTAGAATTTTCACGTACATCTGAGTGGAAAGATCTACCCTGAACCCCAAGAAGTTACCCATGTACCCATCTGATTGGGTAATCATCCTAGAAATGGCTAGGCAGATTACAGATGCATACGAACCCATCAAGCATAAAAAGAAGCATTGCTTGGACTTCCCCATTTCCCTAGGCCCCTACACTCTCTAGGACATGAAGATATATAAGTCATTGGACTTTGAGTGGGACGAGTTCCCACTCTAACTATATAAGAACATCCGGGCCTGATTCAAACCCATAGGCACATAAAACCATATTATTGACAAGTTCTACATCCATGAACCACATGTAGAAAATCATTAGATAAATTGTGTGGATGACCACGAGGTGAGGATCAGTGATTACTGAAGGATGTCCCTCACACTATCACAAGCGGTCTTAAAGATCAGTATTACCCCCAAGGTTTGGGAAAACTATTTAGATAATGTGCTAAAGTCAATTTATACACTTGATAAAATATATATCAGGCCTATCTTGAATGCAGAGGTAGATAAGGAGGAGAATGACAATGTTGAATTCAAGGAAAGGCATGTGGTCAGAACAATTGAGGCATGGATCAACAAGCCTTATCAAATGGATCCTATTCATATGAAGAAACTAATGGATTCACCCAAGAAGAGGATAAGAAACATGGAGAAAGGTCCACAGTACCCCAATACAAGAAGGCCCCAACTCAGAAGCTAGAAACAATGTATGGGCATGAACGTGTAGTAGAATATGGTTCTAATCCTAGGCATAAGGCCTAGAAAACTAGGATGACAGGCATATATATCCTCTAGTTGGATCATCACAGGCCACCCAAGGGGAAGGCCTTTCCACCTCTAGCCCGTCTCCCCTACCATTGGAGAAGGGAAGATAACTTATAAAAGAAAGAGAGCTTTTGCCTCTCCATGATTAGAAAATTTACAAGAGGAACCAGAACAGGAAGATGTACCCTTGGTAAAAAGGAAAAGATCTCAGGTAGCCTCTTTGAGGAAAAAGGAGATCAAAAGGAAGCAGGAAGAGGCTCCTAAAGAGTGTGACAATCTGTTGGATACCCTAGGCTCATATGAGTTCCTCATATATGATTTTGGAGGCCTAGAGGGTTTTTCAGACCAGGGGTAGGATACACCTGACTCAATGACATGAATTGACACATGAGAACATGCACCGATACATCCTCAATTGATCCTTACTCCACCTCCATCCCAATTCACAAACCCCACACTAAATGTGCCTATCACAGGAGTGGATTCTAACACTGACCAAAGGACAAAAACTCAAGATGCTGGCGCTTCCCAAGCATAGCAGGAGGTAAGACTATAGGAGAGAGTTTAGCTTCAACTCCACCACCTCACATTCCAAATCCACCAACCTCTCTCCCACCTCCCATTATGATTCCACCACCTTCTCTTCTAACTCCCATGCCAACTTCGCCCCTTTTACTTTGACTCCGCCACCTACAATGCCAACGCTGACTCCACCACCATATGTTCCTTTTACTTTCTCTATCCCAACTCCCAGAGTGCTGGTAAGAACAGAAGCTGCATCTCCCTTCAAAACCACACTGGAATCCATGACATGCCTTAATGCGGAAATATCAATAAGTTCCTTTGGGGATGAAGGCCAAGATAAAGGTGAACAAGAGACTGTAGTGGAAGAAGAGAAGAGAGAGGAAGAAATCCATGAAGGATAAATGCACGAGGGAGAAGGTAGAGAAGAAGGTTAACATGTGGAAGAGTTAGATAAAGAGGAGGGGGTGACCCCTAGATCAAAAAGCTTGGCTTCAGTACTCCACATTGCCCCATATGAGCCGGTTACTGCCTTTAGTAAACCCACTTGGTTTACTAAAGAAATTTAGCCACAGAAAGGAACTTATATAGATGAAGAGGAAGGAGAAGACACAAATATGTCATTCCTAGAGCAGGCCTTCCATCAAGAAGAGGCTATTATATCGGCAAGGACTATATCCTACATCACTCAAGACACTAGGGGTCGTTGGAGGGCACAGGTGACAGTTCCTTCTACTAGCACCTCTCAAGCACAAATCACCCCAGAAGATTATACATTTGAAGAGGTAGATCTGGGAGAACCAACGAGGGAAGGAAGTAAGACCCTAGCTGCCTTAGGCCTCAAACATGCTCTAGGATTTATGAGCAAGGTTGAGGAAACCACAAAAACCATGACAGAGTAGGATGAGGCTCCAAAGAAATTCATTCATAAAATGGTGGGTCCCATTGACCCAAGTTTCCCAAAGGCCTCATTACAGGCTGTACTAGAGAAGAGAGCTACTCCAGACTTGCCGATAGGTATGACCCCCTCTTTCATTCAGGCTAGTGCTGATTGGAAGAATGATTTTGAATAGTTTGGATAAGGGGTTATCAAACTAGTTTTTATGCCTTTCAAAGTTATTTTGGTGGAAACCACAAAGTTGATAAACATGATGGAGAGTGATGAGGGGTTAGATTCTGAATTGACCAAATGATGAACTTCCCTCTAGGACCTCAAGATAATCAAGAAGCAATGCTTCCAAATTCTGGTTAAGATATCCGAAGGTGAGGAGATAGAAACCTTTGAAACTTGGATTAAGAGCATAGCCAATACAATTAAGGTTCACAAAAAGTGCCTAGGCCACATATAAAAAAAATCATAAGGAAGTTATGGAATGGGTAGAAGAAATAGAAAACTCTTTCATAGGTATGGACTTTGAGCTATACTGAGATCAAGAGAGGAAATTATACACCCAACCAAAGAGGTGATACAACAATTCAAAGATATTATGGTAGGTGATAGCACCAAAGAAGGCCTACACCAACTTTTTTATTCAAAGGAAGACAAGCAAAGGATGTCCGAGCACAAAGAAGAGATCAAATTCTTCACTTCTGAATTGACCATTTTCAGAGAGAAGCAAGAATGATGAACTAACAAAGTCAAGAGGTGAGAAATAAATTATGAGGAAGTATATGAGATAGTACAGAGGCTATGATCTGCTCATCCAGAGGGGTTCCTAAACTGACTGCTCAAATCCAAACAACCATTTTTTAGAGATGCAATTTTTTCAGAATTAGACATTTTTCCAAAGGCTAGTTTTTGGCATTTCGTCCTTTCGGCCTTTTCAAAATTTTGGCCTTTCGGTCTCCGAAAGGCTGAAATTTTAGGGGTCTCAAGTTTTGGTTTCACACTTAGTCAAATTTTTACTTGGAAAATTTTGGTGCAGAGGTCGGGGTCTGAATTTCTAGGCCATTCTAGCGAGATCAATTTTTTGCATGAAAATAGAACTTCAAATCAGATGGATGCATAAAAAGAGTTCATTTTGCAAGGATTAAGGGTCCTCTATCAGTTCCCACATCAAAGAGAACCACAAATGAAGTTTCCAAGGGATAACTCAAAGATCAAGAAGAAGACTCCAGTTGTAAACAAGGGAACTCCAGCTCCTCTCTTTCTTCTCTCAGTGAGTTTGATCCCTTTTTCATGGGAAAACTGATTGTAAATGGATTAAAGATACATGAAAGTTGTTTAGTATTAGTTTAGCAATAGATTTATTTAGCAAAGCTTTAGTTTTAGTTTATTTTCATTGTTTTTAGAGTCTCTGATGCCCTAGTTTCCGCATTCAGAGTTTGTAGATCAGAACTCTATATATTGTAATTAAAACAATGTATTATGGTCAGATTTTTGATGCAATAAAGATCTACAATTGGTTCTTCATTCATGGTATGATATTTTTTTCTATCTATACAAAATTGATGAATGTGTGCATGCTTATTCATTGTTTTCAAAGAGCCAACTATTTTATTGTGTCTCGAATCTACATTTCTTTAATTGGAGTTTGCTATTATTTATCTACCTTGATGTGACGAATGTATGGGAAAGATCATCTTTTGGGCTCAATGATAAATCCATCTTGTGTGTGCGCACATCTTGGTGTCTTCACAATTTGATATATTTTTAAAATCTTGCACGAGTAGATATGTTTTCTCTCCAAACATTTGCATCCATTGGGTATATAATTGTGATGTTGTCTTGTTTATATTCTTGGGTTTGTTCCAAATCTCTCTATCATTCTATTCGCAAGGAAGGATCAACAATGACTTATGTCCGTTAGGATTTCATTTTCAGAAATTTTCTTTATTCTTGTTACCCTACTCATTTAAATTTATGAGAGCAATCAAAATCATCCTTAGTTTAAAACACAAATTTTCAACATTAATAGAACACATTCATTGATAAAATTGGAAAATACCAAAAAAATCACTAAAGTTGTTTTACAGTTTGACATCTTGAAAGTACCAGCAAAGGCCTCCTCATGAAAATTCACGTTTATCTTCAACTGAGTTACCAAGAAGGTTGTACCACGACCCTGTAGAACCTTGGGAATAAATTTGTTATTCTTTCAAGAGAGGAAATCGAATCTCGAGATCCTAGCAATTTACTTGTGTAAAAAAAATGCTCAACATTAGGAACTTTGAGAGAACAGTTAATGGTGAATCTAAAAAAGATTAAAAAGGATAAGAGGTAGAAGTTTAATTATGGACAGGTGATCATGTGCTTTTTTTTTCTACTTTCATAACATGTTCCTCAGTATCGGTAACATCTCTTGGTTAAAGGATACCCCTATTTTTTTTCAAATCAATAGTTGTACCAGAATCTTAGGTAATGACTTAAGGAGTAAGGTGTGGGGATACCTTAAAGATTTTTAGAAGAAAATGCATGAGAAGGAAAGGATACCATCTGCTATTGTGGAAAAATAAAAGGATAACATATGCTTCATGGTAGACATAAACACTTGTCAAATGGAACCAATTGAGCCAAGGACCTCTGGGTGATTCCTATGGGTTATGAAGTGGAAGGAGATATTTTATCTATCTATGTAGAGAATTTACCTGCTCAACCGATAGCTCCCAAGACTTCACAGTTTGGGACATATGAACAAAAGTAACTTAAAGTGCATAAAGACTTGATGGAACCAGTAATTGAGAGGAGAGTGAAGAAGGATGTTAAGCAATTTATGACTCAAAAGGGTTTCACAAAGGAGAAAATTGAGAAAGCAAGGGCTAAGCCTGCTGCAGAGCAAGAAAGTACATTTGGTGCAGCTAGAGATGTAGATGAAGTTGAATTTGTTGGTATAAATGGTAGTGCCCAACCAATCAAAAGACTAGAAGTGAAACACAAGTTAATAAGGAGAAACCTTCTCCTCCTATCATAACAAAGAAGAAACCAATAGAGAGTGTTAAGCCTAAGGGTACAACAGTTAAGGAGACATAAAGCACAAGAAAGATGACAGGAAAAAGGAAGAAATAAAAGGCACAAAGAGCTAAGAGAGTTGTTGATGAATATAGTCAGAGCATAAAATCAAAGAAAGATCAGAAGGAGCTAAAGGCCAGAGGTAAGAGATCCAAAGTAGTAGGTGAGACCACTAGTAAATATATAGAATCTAAATATGTTAATGTTGATTTTGGAAGTTTTATCTCTATTGAAAACATAGTGTTTAGAGTAAATAAGTGGGGTGTGTTAGTTGGTGTAATGAAGTTCTATGACAAGGTCAATGAAAAATATCAAAAGATGATAGAGGATGCTATTTTTTGTAGCATGCATAAGTTGAGAAAAGCACCTATTGAATTGCAAGGTAAAATTCTTGCAAGCCTACTAGATAAAGTTGATGCAGGATGGAAGGGAGCACTTGCAAGGGATAAAGAGTTGGTAAAGTATGTTTTACTAAGAATAATGCCTGAATATTTAGAGGAAGAGATAAATGAAAAAATAAAAGAAGTAAAGAACTTATTCAGGACAAGATAAAAAGATACATAACTATTGATTTGGGAGACCTAATCGGTGAAGGAAGAAACATAGGAAATTCTTAGAAAACATTTAGGTCTTGCAAAAGATAAGGGTGAAGGAACTTCCATGGATATTCAAGATGAATCCATGATAGAAAAAGAGGATGATCCAGTGGTTACTCAAACTGATGAAGAATTTAACATTGATGGTGTGAAGGTCACACTTGATGAACTGGATAATGTAGGAGATATCCCTTTCATGGAGGTACATGCTGAGAATACAAATATACAAGAACAACAAAAAACACATGAAGTACAAGATGTACATGAGAAACAAAAGGAAGAAGAACTAGTAGACATGGGTACCAATTAAGCTATGACTGATGACACACAAGGAAAAGGTTTTATTGATGAACAACAACAAGAGAAAGAGAAAGTAAAGGTGGTCACTAATGGTGACACAAAAGACAAACATGTAAATGAGGAGGAAAATAATGAAAAGGAACAAAGTGAAGACAAGGTAACATGTCCTACACAGTCCAAAATAACCATAGATGATGATATACAGATCAAAGGATAGATTGACTTAAGCACCATGAACCCCAAAGAGATGATAGACTTTTCTGTTGTGATTAAGTCAAATGCCAAATAGAAAAGGATGCAACAGGAAGCATAGGAAATTCTCTCTGCCAGAGATTTACTTTTAGAGTTGTTAAGCAATGTGAAGTATGATGAGAAAGCTACACCGATGGATAAAATTTCCCATTTGGTCACTACAAACAATGAGGAAATGAAGAGCTTAGAGGATGCTTCACTCTTGAGAGCAGAAAAGGTCTATGAAAAGAAAGCATCAGATAAATTGGCCCAGTGAATTGTCATCGACAAAAAAAAACTTATATTGGTTGTCAAATGGTTGAAGAGTGCATTGACTGAAGGTGGTAAGATTCTAAAATCTATCTCTGAATTTTCTCATTTTTTGAAGGATTTAGAAAGAGCAAAATGTGAAGCTAAACAAGAGCTTAGTTTAATTGTTTCAAATTTTTATGCTATACATGAGACTACTACTACATTTAGTGCAAAGGTTAGAAACCTACACAACAAGTTGAAATCAAATAGGAGTGAGAAAGAAAAGAAAATTACTAACTTGATGGAGTTATAGTGTTTGTTGATCCCCAAGCTAGATATTTTGCAACATGGTGTGATGGAAGTAGACAAAGTTTTAGCATTTCTAGATGTGTGCACAATTGATGGACTAGAAGAATTAGCATTTTTTCTAAGTGGATAGATTGCAATTATGGAGGATTTACTAAAGAATTGGGATAGTGATCTACTTTCTTTAAAGGTTAATTTCAGTCATGTCTTCAATATAATGTAACTAGGTGATACTACTCGTACATTAATACAGAATTGACACTTTTTGTCATACCTGTATCATTGTTGTCAAAGGGGGAGTGATGCAATGATACAATTTAGCTAAAATTTGGCTAAGTTCATGAAAAATGAGATGGTTAAGGGAAGTAGTTTACATGTGATGCAGTCAAGCTTGAAGGATCCAATGAAGGATTGCCCAAACTTGTATCCAACAACCATAACAATGAAAACAACCAAATACATGGAAATATAATCAAAATTTAACTTTATATTATCATAGAGAATCAATTACATTCAACATGTCAGGCTGTTAGGCCTTTCCAGTTATGACCAATTACAAAGAATAAATCTAAGATCTAACACAGATCTTCTGCAAGCATCATGCCATTTACCTTTTTCCAAAAAATACAACCCACTATCCAGATTCTCAGATCCAACACTTTGATCTACTCTTCCTAAATATGATTCCTAAGCTAAGAATGAAATAACACTTAAATAAAAAAAGACAACCAACAGGTCGACCTAGAATAATAAAACATTAGAGAAACCCTCAACCCAGATTTAGGTCCACACAATCCCCAATGAGAGATCCATCATTAATGTCATGATCCAAAATAAATGCAAGAGTCGACCAACAAGTCAGCTTGCAAATCTAATAAAATAAACCTAGTCAGTGAGCAAGAACACCAACAGACAGACCACTTAGTGAGAAACATAACTGAGCCACAAGAAACCAGTCAGTGAAGTCACCAAGATAACCAAACCCCACTCGATGAAACAAATAAGCCAAAAAAAAAAATTACCAAGACACCAACAGTAATCGAGTCACCAGAAGTGACCGAGTACCGAGTAACACCGTCGAGAAGAAAACCACCGAGCTTAGTCACCGAGTTGACCAACCACCGATCAACATGAAACTGAGCCATTGAGTACTAAACCAAGGACTCCTCTAAGCTACCAAAATCCAAAAGTAAACATATTTTTGTTTTATACGAGATTGCCAAGAATCCTAGGATGCTCCTACATCAGACACCCCAGGTAAAGAAGATGTTCCTATAAAGGAAATCGTGAACATATTAAGGGAATCAAAATAGGTATTCCATACTTTTTCTTAGCCCATATCTCCCCTTTTCCTTCATTCCATGATATCTTCACTCTATCCATTGTCCCATTCAAAAAGTTCATATGCCCTGCATCTTTCTCAGATCTCCTATTTGCCATCGATAATAGCTGACACCGATCATCCTCTGCACTTTTGATACCATAGTATTTTGGTGAACCACATTCTCATCCGACTTACTAATCAACTTGGTATCATCTACATCTTTGTCTGTCACTAGTGTCAACATCTATTTCACCATCTTCATAAAAAATTCCATCTATTTCTTAATCTCTGCAAGTTCCTCAGAGATGTCATTCTATTTTCCCTTCAAAATTTCCTACATGTTATCCATAGAAATAGGTTCATCAACTTTATTCTCATATTTGTTACTGTCATTCAGACAACATCTGATAAATCCACATCCCTTAGTCCTTGCTACCTGCAAAAGTATCAGTTTATGCTTGGATCCACCCTGCCTTACAACATAGGTATTTGCACGACCATCAAACATAACATGTCTGTCATATTTCCAAGGTCTACCGAGCAATAGGTGAGAAGCATCCATAGGAAACACATCACATGATATCTCATCATAATAAGATCCAATCTTAAAAATTAACAAGACATTTCTCCTCAATCCTAACCTTAGACACATATTGTATCCAACTAATCTGATAAGGATTAGGATGTTTCCTCCTTCCGAAATTCAACTTACTAACCATCTCTTCCAAAACAAAGTTCTTAGAACTGCCACCATCAATTGTGATATTACATACCTTATCCTTGCACTTACATCTGGTCCAAATAAATTTCTTCTCTGTACTGGTTCATTAATACATGCAACCAACCTTCTAGTGATCATAACTTCACCTTCTTCTACAACATTTGCTGAACTTTCCTCGGTAGTTAGGGTAAACTTCTTTTGAGGATATGAAAAGGATCTATGAACCTTCTCACCACACTGAAAACATGTATCGATGAAATCAATTCTTCCTCTTCTCTCATACCCACAATTGTAATCCTTAGTGGTTTTACTACTGCTAGATCCTACCTCGGTTTGTCTAGGATTCTCCACCTCCTTACTCTCAACAGGTGTGTCATCGGTCTTACCACCTTGGTGTCTGTTATTCTGTCTTCCATCAAACTTCTTTTTAAGCTTCTCCTCAATCTTCAATGCCATTTGATAAGCATCTCCTATTGTTGTCATCCGAACAGTAAGTGATTCTTCCTAAATACTAGGTCTAAATCCATAGATACAGCTAGAAAATTTCTCCTTGTCAGCTTTTGAATGTCCCATCCTAATCAGGATCCTATAAAACTCCTCGGTATACTCTTGCAGTGATTTTTTTGCCTACCTCAAACCTTGCATATTCTTGAACATCTCCAATTCATAATCCACCGAAATGAATTGCTTCTTTACCTTTTCAACCATTTGGTTCCATCTGATGATCTTGTCTTTACCTCTCTGAATTCTTTCTAATTGAAATTCTCTCCACCATATGTTTGCATGACCTTTTAGCTTTGTCTTTTCAAACTGAACTTGATAAGGATCTTCTAATTCTCTATACTCAAAGTATTCATCCATCTCATTAATCTAATCGATCAAATCTTCTAGCCTAAGGCTTCTAGCAAATGTAGAAACTTCGATCTTAGGTCTTTTCCCTATTTTAGACATAGCTCTCAGAAATCTAGCCTCCTATGGATCTCTGATATCTTCTACAACTTCTTCAAAATGATCTTCTTCTTCAGATTCTTCACCATCATATCGGTGTTCTCTAGAAACATTCTTTCTTTGCAACTCCTACAGATCTTGCACTTACTTCTGCAAAGCTTAGAAATATTCAAGGTTGAAATCCTCTTTAGGTTCTTCCTCTGTGATCTCGTGGGTTTTCTTCGGAGGAATCTTCACTACAACAAACTCTACTAATTGGAAACCTAACTAACCCCTTCTCCAGCGATTGAAACTCAACTCTAATACCACCTGATGCATTCAAGCTTGGAGGATCCAATGAAGGATTTCCCAAACTTGTAGACAACAACCATAACAGTGGAAACAACCAAATACACAGAAATATAATCAACATTCAGCTTTACATTATCATAGAGAATTAATTACATTCAACATGATAGGCTACAAGGCCTTCTTAGTTATGACCAATTACACAGATCTTCTGCAAGCATCATGCCATTTACCTTATGCCAAAACATACAACCCACTATCCAGATTCTCAGATCCAACACTTTGATTTGCTCTTCCTAAATTTGATTCCTAAGCTAAGAATGAAATACCACTTAAATACAAAAGATAACCAACATGTAAACCTACAATAATTAAACATTGGAGAAACCCCCAACCTAGATTTAGGTCCACACAATCCCCAATGAGAGATAAATCATTAATGTCATGATCCAAATTAAATGCAAGAGTCAGCCAACAAGTCAGCCTACAAATCTAACAAAATAAACCCAGTCGGTGAGAAAGAACACCGAAAGATAGACCACTCGATGAGTAATAGAATTGAGCCACAAGAAGCCAGTTGCTGAATCCACATAGCCAACCAAACCCCACTCGATGAAACAACCATGCCAAAAGAACAAATTACCAAGTCACCAATAGTAATCGAGTCACTAGAAGTGACCGAGTACCGAGAAACACCATCGAGCATAACACCACCGAGCTTAGTCACCGAGTTGACCAACCACCGATCAATAGGAAATCGAGCCACTAAGTACTAAACTGAGGACTCCTCTAAGCTACCAAATTCCAAAAGTAAACATATTTTTGTTTGATATAGGATTGCCAAGAATCCTAGGATGCTCTTGCATCAAAATGATTTGTAATTAATAGGGGGATATTTTGATCTATCAGGAATTAGTTTGCTTCTTTACAATGTAATGTATTTTCATTTCTGCAGTAGTTTAGACACTTAGGAAAATTTCTTTTTTTTTTTCTAAGTGTTGCCATCAATACCAAAGGGGGAGATTGTTGGAATTTAGTGAAGATGATCTGAGTGTTGATCATGTGAATTTATTGGGGTGTTGTCATTTCTAGAAAGATTATCTATTGGGAGTATGAGATTAGATTTACTGGTGGTGTTGAAGGATCGATTGATGAATTGACTAAGTATTCAGTCAACTGGGTAGAAGAAAGAATGAAAGGAATAAACAACTGGATCTGGCATTTGAGATCAAGTTAAGATGTACAATCATACACTTAACATATACAAAGGAATATACTGCTACATCTAGGGCATTAGTTAGTTTGAAGATTGGAGCAAGTTATTGATGATTCAAGTGACACTGGCATAAGAGTAGAGGACATACATAGTTTGTTTGGTTAGATCAGCTAACTTGTCACATTAATTTTATAAATGTTTAATTTATGACTTGTTTAATTTTTTTGACTTTATTAATTTTACCAATGCATTTTGGCGTGATTATATTTGAGTTTTAAGTCAATGGGTAAAATATTTTAGGGCAAAAGGTCAACTTTGATAAAGTTGTTATAAAAGAAGGACGAGATTGAGATTTAGGGTTAACATGGTGATGTTTAGACAACACGATAAGAGATCGTGATTGTGTGAATTTGTTGAATTTCGAAGGAGGTGTTGTGAGAAGAATTGAAGTGGATATTTCAGACAAAGAGTGTTATTTTTAGATCAGTTATTCTTGGATATTTCTCAAGGCAGTCCCTAATAGGTTTGCAGCTTAAATCCTTTAACAAGGTCACTCTTAATAGGGTGACAAGGATCTTTAATAGGATACGAAGCATAAATCCTCTGACAAGGTAACTCCCAGAAGGAGTTTGGAATCCTTTAACAAGGTAGTTCTTAACAGTACTTGTATTATCTCTTAAGCAGGCTTAAGATAATCTTAATCGGGTATGCCCTTAACATGGCGTTTGTAAAATCTCATAACAAGGAAGATTTATTTGGCGCACTAGTGAAATTTGTGGATACCATTCCTCATGGGTTTTCTCCCTCTAACAAGGGTTTCCATGGGAAAAATCTTGTGTGTTGAGTCTACATTATGTGAATGCTTTACTTGTTAAGTTTCTATATTATATTTTCATTTGCATGTTGGGTATTGTGGAATCTATTAAAGAAGAGTTTCATTTTTGTGGTTGCACCGATTCACCCCCCTCTCAATGCATTTAAAGATTAATATTAAATCCTTATTTTCCTTCTCCATTATTTGTTTATTTTTCACATTGATTAATTTATGTTAAAAAAATTAAAAAAATTTACTTCTCACCTTTTTAACACTAATTTATTTCTTTGTTATAAGTTTTCTCTTTGTGCAACAAAAATAGATGTCTCATGAAGGAACCAAATGTTGATAAAAAACATTGATCAAACTCTAAGGTTTAATATTCTATTATCCGTAATAAACATTAGTGTGATGCAATAAAGAAAGAGAACTTAGATATTGTAATAACCCTTGGAAAATATTTAAAGTAGAATTGATATTATTTCAAAGATTTTAATGAAAATTTTCCAACAAATTAAATCTACAACAAAATTGCCAAGAATCTGTTTGGAACCACACACTAGAAAATGACAAAATCACATAGAACCAATCACTAGAAAGTGATAAAATCAGATTTGCAGCAAGAGGGAGTTTACTTTTACTATCATAAACAATTTTTTTTGGGATAAGGCATTGTTCACCTTGCATGATGGTTATAATTTATTATTATTATTATGTGGGTGGTGTGCCTAGGGGAAACGTAGATGGACATGCAACTAGGAGTTAACATTCTCAGGCCACTTTATGTATTGTATGTAACATTGGAAAATATATTCTATGTGAGCATCACATTATTTAATTTAATAATGAGGAAATATTAATAAAATGAAAATTAGTACCCATTATTAAATGTGCAGTCAATGGTTTGTGAACTCAGGGTTTTGAGTCACATGGTTTTTGTTATGAAAATTAATGTTTACGTTCTATTTGAGGTGTTAGTAATTATGTAAATGTAAAAAGGTAATTACTATTGTAATAGAGATGTTGTTAATAAATAAATCACAAATATAGGTTTGGATGATTAGTCATATATATTGCTGAAATAATAATATATCATAATAATTAGTGGTTAATGTTAACCAACTGATGGTAATGGTGATGAAGACCAAGTTCAGAAGAATACAAGCAAGTAGAATGGTTAGATCTATAGTTATTTTGTCATTGATGTCAATAAATTGATTTTTGGTTTATATTAAGTTGCCATATCAATCAGAGAGGAGCTTAATTGGGAAGATAATAAAGACTAGACAATGATAAGGTACTATTGTTTTTACTTAACATTTGATGTTGATAAGTCGGTAAAGAAGAGAGGTTAAGTTGGTAAAGGGAATGACCTAGTTACCGAGAAAGGAAGTATTTGTTGATCGAGAAAAGAAAATATAGTCATTAAGAGAAGTTGAAAACTGAGCAAGGTCAGTTATTGAGCAAGGTTGGTAACCAAGCGAAGTCAGACACTGGGTGAAGATAGTCACCGAGTCACCGAGCATGGAACAAAGTTTGAACAGAGATTAGATTCAAGGATCAGAATGAATTTAATGCAAAGGCACATAGATCAAGAAGATGCTAAGGATGAAGGTGAATTTTTTAAGATCTATGGTCATGAAAACTGAAGTTCAAAATCTAAAATGAAGATTAAGAGGCAAAAAGAAAGTTGAGTCCCAAGAAAAGTGCAAGTCAGGAGGCAAAGGTTAACTGCCTAAACGAGTTGCAGATACATTGTATCAGTTCATATGAGATGATATGATAGCTAAGCATAATTTAAGGGGAACCTAATCAATAGGATTAAGAGGAAAAATAAAGGCCTATATATTGATGAGTTTTTTTTTTTATACAGAGATGTTGGCGAATTGAATAGTTGAAGAGCTACCGAGAAGAGTAGTGAAAGAGTTTGAGAACCAGTCTAGAGGAGAGACTGATGAGTTGTTGATGCTAGTAAGTTTAAGAGAGTGATTAAGGGATATGATCAATCAAAGGATAGTTGCAGAATCACAAGTTAAATTAGTACATTGTTTCTTACTAATATTTGTAATAGAAAATATCTTAACCGAGTGGACCTAACAAGTCTTTTTGTAAATCCTTGTGAAAGGTAACATTCTAGGCTGAATGTTTAAGTCCTCTGACTAGGCCACTTCTAACAGGGTGAAGATCATAACAGATCTAAGGTAAATCCCCTAATAGTCTCACATGTAACAAATGTGCATTGTAATCTTTAATCGGATTGGCTCTTAACCGAGCATACTTCAAAAGAGTATTTATTTTTGTGGGTGAAAATTCCCACGAAGGTTTTTCCCAAATTAGATTTAATTGTTAGATCTGGTGTTACATGTGATGATTGATAACTATGAATGTTATTTACTTATATTATATGTTGTTTATCAAGTTTGTGAAGTGTTTACAAGTTTCGGTCACTGTTATTATTTGAATCACTGAGTTGAATTAGAGGTTTAGTTTTAAAGTGCTAAGTTTCAATAATTTTTTATTCACACCCCCTCTCAGTAAACCATATTTATTAGGGTAAACCAAAAATTGGTATCAAAGCTAGTGCTCTAAGAAGATAAGTTTGAAGGCACTTGAGTTAAAGATCCAAAGATGTATAAGAGGGAAGCATCGAAGTTGAATAGGAATAAATTTTCTACATGGTAGAACAAAATGAGGCTTCACATATCTAGCATTGGAGATTATGCACTGAATCATCTTGAAAATGAGTACTCACCTCTACCATTTTGTCCTTTTACACTTGAGTAGATAAGATAAAGATAATAATATACAAAAGTGATGATAGAGATAGCTTCTACTCTCATCAATCTAGAGATCAATGATTTACAAGGTTGTGATACTGCTAAGAAGATGTGGGATAGGATTACACTGGTTTTTGGAGGAGATCAACATGTTCAGGAAGCTAAGGCTGGAAGCTTAAGAGGAAAGTTTGATTCAATTAGAATGAAAGAAGGAGAAAACATTACAACATACAACACAAGACTAAAGGAGATTGTCATTGCTATTAGAGGTGCTGGTAGAACCATTGATGAAGAAGATGTTACAAGAAAGATATTTAGAACACTCCTACCTATATATGTCATCCAAGTGTCTTCTATTCAAGAGCTGAGATCCATTCCATAGATGGTTGTTACTTTGGATGCTACAATCGGTAAGATAACTTCTTTTGAGATGAATGATTTTGATAATAGTTTTCCTTCTACTTCTAAGATTGAATCTGCATTCAAATAATCTTTGACTATTGGAAAGTATAGAGATTCTACATATATTATTGGATATGCAAGTAAAGCTAGTGAAATATTTCATAGTTGTAAGAGTGATCTTGAAGAACTATATGTCGAAGATGAAAATAATGAAGCTGAATTTGAAGAATTATTGGCTAGAAAGCTACTGAGAGGTAAAATAAAGTACAGAGGTAAGCTACCTTTGAAATTTTTTTCATGCAATAAGATTGGTCACATAACTTCTAATTGTCTTGACAATAATGAGAAGAAAGACAACAAAGGAAACAACAAGACTGAGAATAGATTTAGAAGATTCAAAGACTTTAAGAACAAAGAAAAGAAAGCATGCTACATTGCTAAAGGAGGATCATCTAATGATGACACCGATGATGATGAATACATTGTCTATGTTGCTATTAAAAATGAGTCTGATGAAGAAAGGTACGTTGAAGAAAAAGCCCTAATTTGACAAGTAAGTAAAGATGATACATGGATTATAGACAGTGGTTGCTCACACCATATGACTGGTGATACTGATAAGTTTAATACTTTGAAAGAGCATAATGGTGGTAATGTTATATTTGGAAATGATGCCCCATATCCCGTGAAGGGAAACGATTCTATAATTCTGCTGAACAATACTAAATGTGATGATGTTTATTGGGTTGAAGGTCTGAAGTACAATTAGTTAGTGTGGCATAATTAAATAATAGAGGTCACCAAATGGAATTTAAAAAAAAGAAGGTTAAAGTATTTGATCAGAAGGGAAGTCTAATTGCCACTGAAGGTCAATCTAAAGGTAACTTATTCTACCTTGACACATCCATAAGAGTTGTCTGTTTGCTAAGATTAAAGATGTATGACTATGGCACAAAAGGCTACGTCATGTTAATTTTGACAACTTAATCAAAGTGAGTAAGAAGAAAAAAGTAAGAGGTCTACCGAGTCTAGACAAACCTGAGAATGTAATGCGTAAGGGATGTCAAGTAGGTAAGATGACTAAATCAATATTTACAAGAAAAAATACTACACAAGGTATTTTGGAATTAGTACACAGAGACCTATGTGGTCTCATGAGAACAAAAAGATACCATGGAGATAGATACTTCATTTTGTTTGTTGATGATTATTCTAGAATGATGTCGGTTATGTTTTTAAAAGAAAAATCTGATGCATTCCAAATGTTTAAGTGGTACAAGGCTAGAGTTGAAAAAGAGATAGGGAGACAACTAAAATGTCTAAGATATGACAAAGGTGGAGAGTTTACATCTGATGAATTTACACTCTTCTGTAATGAACAAAGTATAAAGAGGTAGATATCTACACCAAAAACACCACAACAAAATGATATAGCTGAAAAGAGAAATTGATCCATTGTGGATTGTGCTAGAACACTAATGATTGAGAATGACATTTGTCAAACCTTCTGGAGAGAAGCAGTCATCACTGCTTCTTATACACTTAACCGAGTACAATTGAAGAAGGGAACTAACAAGACACCTTATGAGATCTGGTATGGACACAAACCAAATGTAATTTACTTCAAAGTATTTAGAAGTAGGTGTTATATTCTGAAAGATGCGAGAGATGGTAAATTTGACTCTAAAGGAGATGAAGGAATATTCTTAGGATATTCTACTAAGAGAAAAGCCTACAAATCTTTGAATAAGAATACTAAAAAAATTGTAGAAAGTGCAAATGTGAGGATTGATGAATTTGCAAAGAAGAATGATGAAGAAAACAAGAAGGAACCTAAGGATTATCAAATATTTGTTTATGTATAAATTGAGATTCCTGACACCTTACCAAAAGAACAAACTGAGGAAGAAGATGAGTAGAGAGAGAGATTCCATCAAATGATGGAAATGAAGAGATACCACCACCTACCAAGCCTGTGTTGGAAAATATGTAAAAAGACACCACTCACCAAGTAAAATCATTGGAGACAAGACTACTAGAGTTCTGACAAGAAGCAATGTAAGAGAAAATACATGCTTGGTATTTGAGTTTTAACCGAGAAAAGTAAAAGATGCTTTAGAAAGTGAAGATTGGATGAAATCAGTGAAGGAAGAGATAGATCAAATTAAAAATAGTAATACATGGACTTTGGTACCGATACCAAAAGATAAGAATGTAATTGGTACTAAGTGGATTTTCAGAAACAAGTTGAATGAGCATGGTAATCTAATTAGAAATAAAGCAAGATTTAGTTTCAAAGGGGTATGCATAAGAAGAAGGAATTGACTATGGTGAAACTTTTGCACCTATTGCTAGATTAGAAGGAGTAAGGATTCTACTAGCATATGCGACTTATAAGGGATTCAAAGTTTATCAAATGGATGTTAAGTCTGCATTTCTCAACGGTATTCTTAAAGAGGAAGTATATATTGAACAAGCTGAAGGATTTGCTGAGAATACTAACCGAGACATGGTATGAAAATTGCACAAAGCATTGTATGGGTTGAAACAAGCACCCCAAGCATGGTATGAAAGATTGCATTCATATCTAATCAAAATAGGATTTCACAGAACTAGTGACAACACCAATGTGTATCTGAAATATGATAGTACTAACAAAGTTTTAATTGTTGAGATATTTTTTGATGACATTATCTTTGGAGGCAATGACACATTGTGCAGGTTTTTTGATGAGGAGATGAGAAAGGAGTTTGAAATGTCTACAATTGGAGAGATTAAATTATTTCTTGGACTTCAAATTCAAAAGGTAAAGGATGGGATCTATAGTACACAATTAAAATATATTAAGGAGATCCTAAAGACCTTTGGTATGGATGAATCAAAACCGGTTGGAACACTGATGGTCACTGATTGAAAGTTATCTAAAGAGGATGAGTCAAACAAAGTCAATGAAACACTCTACCGATCCATGATTGGTAAGTTGAAATATGTAGTGCACAACAAACTTGATATTTATCATGTAGTAGGGATTGTTGCAAGGTTTTCTTTCGATCCGAAGGAAACACACATATCTACAATTAAGAGAATTTTTAGATATTTGAAAGACATTGAGGATTTTGGCCTACTATACAATAAAGGAGGAGACTTTGACTTGAAAGTCTACACTAATGCTGATTGGGATGGAAAAATTTATGACATAAATAGTACAAGTAGAGGAGCTTTCTTTCTAGGAGAATGACTAGTTACATGGCTAAGAAAGAAACAAAGGTGTATATCATAGTCTACTGCCGAGGCTGAGTATGTTGCTACAGCTATGAATTGTGCAAATATTGTGTTGATCAAACAACTACTAGAAGGTATGCAAGAAGAGATCACCGATCTAATTATTATCTATTGTGACAATACAAGTGCTATAAAAATATCAAAGAATCTGGTAATGCACTCAAAGACCAAGCACATATCTATCAAGTATCATTACTTGAGAGAGGAAGTACAAGACAAGTTTGTAATGTTGGAATATGTGAATTCAAAAGAAAAACTTGCTGACATATTCACCAAACCACTCCCGAAGGATGATTTTGAGTATCTGAGAGGTAAATTAGGGGTCCTACCCCTATCCAAAATTCATCAATGCAAGAGGTATGTTGCATCAATTCCAGGACACATTAGAATATCTGAACTTTGAGTTGATGCTAGTGATCACACCTTAGGTGATGCCTAAAGTTGTGAAAGGATTTATGTATGCAAAGAGAAATAAATACATGCAAGGTATGAATCACTACCTAAACAAGACTTTGGGAGTATGGATCTTTGGCATTGTTGTCAAAGAGGGAGAAGTACATTAAGTAATTGATGAATACATAAGAAAGAAGTAAGTGCTGAATACACAAGTAAAGGAGACTACATGTAAGAGGGAGAATGTGATTGAAGGAAAAGAGGAAGAACAAGATAAGAGGGATCAGAGACACTACAAAGAGATCAAATTATACCATCACCAATTGTTAGTGTTGCCATCAATGTCAAAAAGGGAGATTGTTAACCAACTGATGGTAATGGTGATGAAGAACGAGTTCATAAGAATACAAGTAAGTAGAATAGTTAGATCAGTTGTTATTTTGTCATTGATGTCAAGTAATTAATTTATGGTCTGTATTAAGTTGCCATATAAATCAGAGATGAACTAAATTAAGCAGATAATAAAGATTAGACAATGATAAGGTACTATTGGTACAAATTTTTTTACTTAACATTTGATGTTGTTATGTCGGTAAAGTAGAGAGGTCAAGTTAGTAAAGGGAATGACCTAGTTACCAAGCAAGGAAGTGTTTGTCAGTCGAGAAAATAAAAGACAATCACTGATCAAAGTTGACAATCGAGAAAGGTTAGTTACTGAGCAAGGTTGGTAACCGAGCGAAGTCAGACACCGAGTGAAGATAGTCACCGAGTCACCGAGAATAGAACAAATTTTGAATAGAGATTGGATTCAAGGATTAGAAAAAATTTAATGCAAAGGCACAAAGATCAAGAAGATGCTAAGGATGAAGGAAAAGTTTGTTACAAGATCTACAGTCATTAATTGTCAAGTTCAAAATTTAAGATGAAGACTAAGCGAAAAAAATAAAATTGTGAGTTCCAAGAAAAGTGCAAGTCATGAGGCAAATGCTAACCGCCTAACTGAGTTGCAGATACATTGTATCAGTTCATATGAGATGATCTGATGACTGAGAACAATTGAAGGGAAACCTAATCAATAGGATTAAGAGGCAAAATAGAAGCCTATATATTGTTGAGTTTGTATGTTTATATAGAGATGCTCGTGAATTGAATAGTTGAAGAGCTACTGAGAAGAGTAGTGAAAGAGTTGGAGAACTAGTCCAAAGGAGAGACTGATGAGTTATTGATGCTAGTAAGTTTCAGAGAGAGGAAAAGGGATCTGATCAAGAAAAGGATAGTTGCAGAATCACAGGTCAAATCAATACATTGCTGCTTACTAATATTTGTAACATAAAATCGCTTAACCGAGTGGACCTAACAATTATTTTTGTAAATCCTTGTGAAAGATAACATTCTAGGATGAATGTTTAAGTCCTCTGACCAGAACACTCCTAACAGGGTGAAGATCTTAACAAATCTAAGGTAAATCCCCTAACAGGGTCACATCTAACAAATGTGCATTGTAATCTTTAATTGGATTGGCTCTTAACCAAGCATACTTCAGAGGAGTATTTATTTTTGTGGGTGACAATTCCCACAGAGGTTTCACCCAAATTGGGTTTCCTCATTAAATATGGCATCACATGTGATGCTTGATAACTATGAATATAATTTTCTTATATTATATGTTTTTTATCAAGTTTGTGAAGTGTTTAGAAGTTTCAGTTGCTACTGTTATTTGAATCACTAAATTGAATCAAAGATTTAGTTTTAAAGTGTTAAGTTTCAATAATTGTTAATTCACCCCCTCACACTAAACCATCTTTAGTAGTGTAAACCAACAGTTAATATGCTATACCTATTCCCATATATTTGTTATAAGACCTCCTTGTTAAATAGGAGGTTGCTTGGCTATGTAAGTGGCTATATATTAGCCATGTATTCACTGTGGAATATAGAGAAGCATATTATGTGTAAAGTTTTCTATCTGTCGTGCCCAAATTCCCAAAATGGTATGCGAGTACTCGTTTCTCCTCAACGTGATCAAAATCTATGAATATGATAGATTCGTGTCGGTTTTCTATAAGATAATCAGAGGATAATCAAAGTAGTGCCTATAGCATAGCGTGAGGAGGTCGATTTCCTTGTAGAGGATGATTTTTCCATATAGAGGTTGAGTTGACCAGTCCACATTGCTTAAAGGCTCAATGAAGCACATCCGGCTACTCGCGTCTTGATTACAGCCAAATACACACAGTTTATATGCTCTGATTAGTAGTCTGGTGGCAGATTCGTAGCAAGTTTTAAACGTTAGTAGTTCAAGCGAGTATTGAAGAAATTTCTGAATTCTTTGCAGAAATAGACTGGTAACTAGTTCTTTGGTTGATGAGAAAATTTTCGTGGCTTTCCCAACAAAGTTTGAATCATCACCTCGAAGTTTAATATTTCCATTTCGTGGTGTAATATCACGAGGCAAAAACATATTTGATGGCCTCGTAATTTTTTTGGGAAACATCTTTGTGAATGGTGGCATGAATCTTGCTTGGTGCTAATCCCTACCTAGTGTTTGTGCTAATTGCATGGGAGTTGAATCTGCTATCACTTGTTTCCTAAGGGAACTTGCAGGAGTTGTGTGCTTCTTGGTTTGCAAGTTATGAACATTCACCAAAATCTGCATCTTGTGGAAGGACCTTCTTCCAAGGTGGGAATATCTTATATGGAAGAGTAATTGTTTTTCTATGTGAGGTTAGCCATGCTACTAGAAATATTCATATCGAATGCTTAATTCTATTGGTTAATACAATAAGGCCTTGGAAGCCAATAGCTGAGGGTTCTTTTTGTGGTATGGTATTGTAGACACCCTAAAATGGACAGGCTTGCGACTTTACTTTAAAAACACTAATTTTTATCTATTAATTAATGGTTTCTTAATCATTAATTAATCATCTATTTTCTTCTAAATTTATTTCCCAAACCATCTAATCCAATTCCCAAAATTAATTAAATAATTAATTTTATTTAATTAATTAAGCTTTAATTGATTAATTATCATTATTTAATTAATTAAACTCAATTTTCTATAGTTTAAATTCAAATATTTAA
>MU224790.1:4695152-4731052 GCA_018584345.1 Thuja plicata
ACCCTGGGTCTGGAGGTAAGCAGTTTTGAGTGTCTACCATAGCAGCATCAGGTTTCTCATTATCAACATGTGGAGTGTTATCCAGTAATAATATAGGACTGGGTGTAATAATTTCAATAGGATTATTTTTGGCCCTTCTTGGCCTAATTTGATCTAAAGCTAATTGTTGAGCATTTTTTCGTCTTTTATTTTTTCGGGCTGCAACAATCTGGAAATCATCTGATCCAGCGGGTTTATTGGAACCAACTTCATTAGAGGCAAATATAGGACAATCTAGTGTCGATTTTCTAGTAAATTTTGAATCAGAGAAGGGGTTGACAACTTGCTATGAAACGCTTGGAGTGGATAGAGGAGTAGGGTTAGGGTTCTTGGGCTGAGTAACAGAGGGCTTGGGAGAAGCATTTGTTTCAGTCTGAGATTTAGGGTTAAAGGTTTGGGTATCCGGTATAGGGATAATAGCCAAATTAGGGTTAGGATTTGGTTTCTCAGAGGTGGGTTTCTCAGAAGTGGGATTTTTTCAGTTAGAAATAATAGGGCAATCTTTTCGTTGATGGCCCTCACGTTTACAGAGGAAGCATGCATTCAACCCCCCTAGAATTTCGATAGGGCAAACGAAGAGCTGACCATTTATATTAACTTTTAGATCTGATGGAATGTCAATACCCGGTTTAATGGAGATTAAAATCCTAGCGTCAAGATTGGGAACCAACCTGGCAGTTTCATCAATCCGAATGATCTTGCCAAATTCCTCAAGCAGCTGGGGCAAAAATTTCCAAAGAAAAGGAGGAACACTTCACAGAATTAACCATCTAGGGCATGAAAGGGCAAAGATTTCATCTTCAACAGCCACCTGAGACCAGGGAAGAGCCCTAAAAGAGGTTTTACCTACCGTCTAGTAATGGCGTTTGAGGGCCTCCAGCTGAGACTCATGATTTTGGAAGAAAATAATAAACAAACCCCTTTGAATTTGCCTGCAAAAAGAAATTTTCAAACCCATTTTGATATTCCAGAGGCTGTTAAACCAATCATCTAATAATTTTCAAGGAGGGCACTTATCGACATCAATGCAAGCAAAGAAGATAACAGTGTTAGCTAACCGATCTTTTTCTAAAGCTATTTCTTTCAGCATCTCACTGTTTGGCGAGATGAAAGAATCAGCCAAGGCAGAGAAGGAAGCCTTACCTTCTTTGACTGGTTCCTTTCTTCCAGGGTTTTTAACAAATCTAGCCATTGGGGAGACGCCATTAGAGGCAGGAGCAACTGTCTCAGAAAATGATTTTTTAAGGGTTTGAGATGAAACGGCAGGCGCAGAGGCAGAAGGAGAACCATTAGTGGTTTGAGAGGGGGCCGAAGCAATATCAGGGGCTTTGGGGAGGGCGCCATCAGGCGGGATGGCATCCATTAAAAGCAGGCAGAGCGATCGCACAAGGCAAAACAGAGAAGCTAAAAATAAAAAACGGAAAGAATTAAAAACAATAGTGCAGGGAGGTCGAAATCAAACCCTGTGGAGGAGAGAATCTCCTCCACCTCACCACTGAGCCACTGACACCACCTTCCGGCTGCAGACCGCAGCGAGATCTGGTGCCATCCGTCAAAAAATGCCTTCAACAAAGTTTCGCTAAAAAACTCCTTCGCATGCAGACCGAGCTCCAGAATCCCCGAAACTTCATTTTAGAAAAAATAAATTCTTTAAATAATCATAATATATTCATGGATTAAATATTAAAGGTGTATAACATCTGCCAAAATATTAAAGATATAAAATACAATGAACTTGCACCTCATACCATTGATTTATTTTGTCTGTAGAGGTACAATGTTGGGTAGAAAGCAGTTAGTATTAAATTCACTATCTACCAATATATCTTATATATTTCTGGAAGATGATTCGTATTTGTCACATTTAAGAGTGGTGCACTTGAGGAGTGATCCAATGAGTGCTAAGTGTTCCATTCATTCTCATGAGAGATGGGTTCATGTGAACCACTACTCATGAATTATGGGTCAATGAGTTTGACTCAAAAACTACACAGTTGAATCCTGATAGCAATATCACAATTATCTATACCTATTATTCATGTTCTTATTTTTTTTTTTAAATTTATATTAGTTTCAATATTTATTACAGCGATCTTGTTCATTTATTGTACAACTAATAGCTAAATTAACAGGTGATATTATTAAATTAGATATGAGAAGAGTGACTGTTGTATGGTGGGACACTAGGGAAGGTCTGGAGGTGATGCTTGCATAAAGTGATCTGACATTATAGCTTCACGTACCATGCAAAAGTACAGATACCTCTAATTTATTCAATCTTTGGCCATGGCTATGCCATCTCCATCTGATCAATATTGTATTTAACATCCTTTCCTTTTTAATACCAATGCTCTAGTAAACTCACTTTACTCCATACGTAATTCTCCAACATCATATCACTATCACTATCATTATAATAAATGAAAAGGAGGGAAGTGTTAGATATCACTGGTTTTATTGTTAAACTTTCCTTGTTTGTTCCCACACAAAAATAGTTTGGCATCCATCAGAAGGATGATGCAAATATATTCACCATTGGAAATGATTGGATTATTTATCCTATACTATGAACATGTTTTTTTTGTTTAAACTCCATGCTATCCATTGCAGGTGGTGGGACGTCACTATAAGCTTGGAGGAGTAGTAATGAACACCGTAATTTTCTTAAAACCCTTTTCTTCATACTTTGGATAGGGTGCCTCCACAGGAAGGATAGTTTCATTCTTTCAATTTTACTTCCTTAGCCACTCTCTAAAATATTAGTGGTGACTTAGCTCTTAGGCAGGCGTTATTATAATTTATCGCAATCTATTTATAGAGCATAATTTCTATTTATAATGTGCAGTGTGCTACTTCGTTATGTTACCACAGGGCCAACCATCGGTAACATGATTCTTATTATTCATATCTCTATAAAATAAATCTTCTATTTTTGTTTATTTATTTTATTAAATTATGATGTGAAATTTCCATGGTTCTAGTTCAATAATTCACCTTCTAAACATATTACTTAAATATCTAGATTTACCCTCCTAGATGTACATCCCACTAGACATATTTTAAGGCACCAATCAAAGTGTTCCTAACTCATTCTTAATGTTAATAATGAGTTAACAATATGTGAATCATTTTATTTAATTACTATCACAGGTTACACTAAACCATAAATGTCTTGTACTTCTTTTCTATAAACTTCTCTTAATATTTGGCATCTCCTTTCTCAATTATACAACTATTCCACAATTTTAATTCCATTATCATTTATCATTCCTACAGACCTTCTTATCTAACAATAACATTTTATCTTTGATATAAACAAAAGTTCATTCATAAACCAATCATTTCATAATATTCCTTTATAGTCAATTATATAAGAGAACTTACTTATCATATCAATATAAGCTAGGTCCTTATTCACAAAACAAGAGAGAACTATAAGAATAAGTTTTCATTCAAGAGATCACTTACCTTATTACAAGATAGCATTAGAGGGAAACAAATGAAAAATTCCATATAATTTTAATATTTGTGACATATACAAGTAAGAGCATAAATTTTCCCTTCATTTCACCTAGAAATACCCGTTCCCATTACATTGATTCACCCGTCATTTTCATTTCATTACATTACCCAACAAGGGATTTCAATAAATAAATACATCAGAATTACAATTCACTGAAGTACATGATGCAAAAGTAGAATCCTTGACAGCTTCCAAGCATGAATCCAAAGGCAAATTCATCCATGCAACCACGAACAATACCTTGATAAGATTAACCACCCAACCACATGGAATTGTGTAGTTCCACTCCCCCGTGCTAGGAGATAAAACCAATGTCCACAAAAGGCCCTAAGAAATCTAAAGCTTCACAAAATAATAACTTAAACAAATACAAGACATAACAAAATATCACCTAACTATACAAAAGGGTTAGGTTTCTAGCATACCCTCTAAGTGAGTGTCATCACATATCCTGTTTATTGGGATCCTTCCTGGCAACCATGTAACCCCGGTCCCCCCTTTATGAATAGGGATCCATCTTGGTAGTTACCCATGGTCCCGGAACTCCAACACAACTATGTGGGCATTATTATGTGTCTTTCATTATCTTTTGAATCCCCCCTCCCAAGTTAATTTTAAGGTTATCACTTGATTAAAAACTCACCCATAGGATCTCCTAGAAACCACTTTGGGTCCCGACACCTATGGTAAGCCACTCACCTAGGGTACCTAGTTTCCTACCCAAAACATGACAAGAATTACAATACTTCAAATGTTTTATTTCAGAGGTTTAGGAAACTCTCCTGTGTACTCAGACCACCAAGATGAGTCCTAATATTAACCATACACAATATAAGAATAATACAAGGATGTCACATACTCAAGACACCTTAAGTAAAACATTATGATCAAATTCAAGAAATAAAATGAACATATAAGAAAATAATCCCAAATGGAATAAACTATCAAAAGGAAGGGTGATAAACTGACATCCTAAACCTTCCAAAACTCAAAAATAATTTAAGTAGGACTTTAACCATTATTCTAACATAAAATCCACATAGAATTAAAATCCACACAAGAAGACATAATCACTCCTAATAATAGATAGTGACAAACTCATCAAGCCAACACATTAGATACAAATACTTAATTTCCAGATTCTATTACAAACGTTTTTAAACTACCTTAATTATCTATAAATATGATCAATAATAGAAACACATTCCTACAATAAATCACATAGACACAAGAAAATCATTTCTAGTTTTAGACTCTACCTGGAGCCTTCCATAAAATTCCCTTGGAGTTAGAGCAATTCCATCAATCTTCAGGCTATCCAACTTCCTTATTGTTGTCGTCCTGGATAGACCCACGCATAGTGATCTATAAATTTTGAACCGCATCATATTTCTTCGATCGCTCCAGTGAGAAGTGACAAAATTGGGTTCTTACCAACATATTAAAACCTTAGTAAGATCCAACGGTTGGTTAGAGAGATATGGCCTCCGCATCAAGAATGTATTTTTCTTGCAACAACCATTTCTCCATTTTTTTAGAAAAATAAAACACTATCCTCTTCCTCAATTCTTGAGTAAATAATATCATTTTCACATTGCCAATCCTCTTCTCAGAATCTCCCAAAAACCAGGTCCCCCTCATAAAATATTTTACGTTATACATATAGACAACTATATGGTTGGAGGAGTTGCTTTACGAGAAACAACTTCTCCAACTTCCATAGTTGGTTTCAAATTAAATCCATTATTCCCGTGAATGATAGGTTACAAATTTAATTATTTATTAACTTAAATAAGCTTATAAAGTAATCAATTATAACAATGATAAGAAACATGATCAAGTAACTCACATAACCCAATGGTAACTAGCTAGCCTTACTCCTAGGAGGTCTTGAGTTCAAATCTCCTAGAAAGCTAGTTTTTCCAATTAGGCATAATTATCTTAGTTCCTCTATTATTATTTATTTATTTCATCTCAATACAATATTTACATCACAACTCTAATTATATCTATACATATCTTTATACATACACAAATATATTTTTATACATACACAGGCATATACGTGTGCACCCATATATACATACATATACATATATTTAGTCGTGCCAAAACTTATTTAAACACATAATATATCTATTACATATACATATATTTATTTATTTATCTAATAAAATAACCAATAATCATATAAAAAACATAACTCTCAAGAATAAAAGAACATAGTCAACTGACCAGAATATAAATCTCAAAACCATAGAAATAATAAAACAACCCAAACCCAAATAGGGTGACTTCCTGAAAAAAAGAAACCTAAGTAACAAGGGGTCTACTTGGGAAAACCTTGGTAATATCTCCATGACAACAACATTCAAGGATTTTAAAGGCACGCTCAAACCTATGTGGCCAGGTGGAGTCGATGCCTGGTACCTGCATCCTACATCACCAAGTTGAGAAACACAAATATATACATATATGTGCAAGCAATGACAAATAATGAGGGGGAGTGCGACATCATGTGGATCTCCTATGAAAGTGACTATGTCTACCTCCCCTCATCCTACACACACACACACACACACACACACACACACACACACACAATACTCATTCTAAATCATGATTGAGTTAGTATTGTTAGCTCCACCATAATATCAAAATAAAAATGAACTATCATTATTGATAATGTCATCATGTATATAAAATAAATTCCATTAAATATTCTAAGAAAATAATTCATTAGTGGCATTCAGATAATTTACAAATTATCATTAGGATGAACCTATTATCCAACATATTTTGAAAGTATCTCATCATCTAATAATAAGAGAAAGCATAGAGTTCAAGTATGATGTCACTAGGGTATGAGAACCCGTAATACAAAGTAATACTAATTAATTATAAAACAAAGGTAAGATTGAATCCATAATATGATCCATCAGGTGATTTGGGTTAATCCCTAATTAATAGTTATCATCACAATCATACATAAAATCATACAAGAATGTTAATTATTATTAGGTAAATCATAAAAAGAATGTAATATTTATGGCGATTTGAACAACATATATACACCATCAAAAACATAGTCATAAAAGTATCTTAATCAGCTTAATTCATTGCAGTGTACTCAAACTATCAAAAAGGAAGTTCCTCACACAACAAACATAACAAATTGTTTCATAACACGATGTTCCTAAAATATCACGAACACATAATTGGCATCACTACTCAAAGAGAAATATACATCAAACACTTACGTGGAGATGGGATAGATTGGATTACTAACTTCATTTAGAATCATTAGTAGAGAGTAAAAGTCTCAAAATTCCAACAAGCATAATCATGTTTTGTGAGGGTTGGAGGGGCATTACAATGAGTAACTAATATATATTTTTTTTTGACAGGAGGGCAAACCAGATTCATACATTTTACTGTTTCAAGGAAACTACTACCATTATCTTAGAAAAATAATATAGCAATTGTATTCTTACTAACAAGATAACTTACTAATAAAATTAAAAAATATATAAAAGTATGAATGTGTAAAATTTTAAATGAGATATTTTTTTTCTTAGTGGATTGAAGAATGGAAACTAGACACATACCATTCCAAATAAAAATTTGATCTAGAAATAATGCTTTAAAGGTATGAGAGTTCTAAAGAATAGGATTCCAACAATTTTTAATAAAGGGCATACGAATATACCACATAAATGTATTCTTCTCTCAACATAAGCATACATGAAAATAGGAAAAATACAAAAATAAGTCTTGCTCTCGACCCTGCCATAATGACATGATGAAGCCTTAGGGGCTCTAGCCATACCCCCGAGAAAGAAAAGTGTTATAGACCCATGTAAAATTCATGGAGTCTTCTCATCTACCACAAAATGACCATTATAACATAGTATTAAACTGTCACAAGACCACTACCAGATTCATATAAATTAAGAAATACCACTCACATTATCTCTCTTACTAGTTTGTGATCCTATATTAAAAAAAATATTAAAGATAAAAATTGCAAAAATATAAATCTTTCAAACATGGGAGATAGGGAGTAAGGAAGACTTATCTCTCTAAATAATTGCATCTTTCTCCTCCATCCCTGCATGCAATGCCTTTTTCCTTTCTTTCAAATTTCCCCTCATTTCTCAAAACCTGCAAGTTCTCCAAAGTGGAGAAGTGGGTAGCACCGTACTCCCTCTTCACAAACTCATTATAAGGAAGAGAAACTTAGAATACTTGGATGTGGAGGTGACACTTGTCATCTTTCCATCCATTCCTACATTTGGTCTTTTCTTCATTTAAGAGGGGACAAAAAGTATGACACCCCATGTGCACCCCATCCCCAAAGTCTTCCTTCATAAATGAGTTATGGAGGTGGGGTTGGTACCTTCAACCTATCGGCCATACCCAAATTCGTCACTCATCTTAATGAGGACTTTTGGAGCATGAAAATAGGCCTTAGGTATTTTATTTCATATCCAATAGGTCCCCAACTCAAGGGTATAGACCCTAGGGTTCTAATTTTAATAATTATAACATGAAAATTGACTAGAAAATCTCATTAAGGACCCACAATTGTAAAAATTATAAATACATGTATATCAAATAATAAAATCACATTTATTTCAAAATGGTTAACTTAATAATTATCTAAGAGGTAGTTGATTCATTGTTTAAGTTTCTTCAACCTCCTATTATCCTTTATACTTCCCTGTATATCACAACCATAACTTAGAGTTAAGCCCCTACAATAATTCAACATAAAAGATAATCAAAATCTCATGACCTCAACTGTGAATCGTGAGTCTAAAAATCAAATTATACTTTGGAACAACAACCTCCCCATTTTCTAAAAGAGGTATTTCAATTCATGATAATGTGCATATGATTTCATTACATTACATAATAACAATAAAACTTAATTCCCAAAAGGAAAATATAAGAGACCATTCATAAGTTTAATAAATCTAAATATATTCTACACAAGAATGATACATAACTCCCATCATGTTTGCTAATGACAAATAAGAATATTACTATCATGACCCACACATACAATCAACTAATTAATGAGCTTTGATAATCTAATGAAAATATATTATGGTTGAATTAATCTCCTAAGAAGCATGGTCTTACAAGTCCTTCATGAGGTGGGGTCTTACATCCCCCTCCCCTTGTCTTTGACTTCCTCCTGGAAGTCACTTAGAATTAAAGATATAATTCCCATCCTTAGATATCATTGAAAATTCTAAACTTTAATCTCATTGACAAGGAACTTATATTAGTAATCAAATGTTCTTACATAAATTTGTTAGGAACATGTAGTTATTTTCCTTAATCTTATGAAGTATAGAACTTGAAACATAATACATGTAATAGAGATACTTTCCTTGATTTAGAAACTTCAATAATTTATGAATAAAACAACATAGAACATAAAACTGTATTTTCTAATATTCAAAATGTATGTATCTTTCACATATTTATTTAATTTTAAATCAAAAATAAAGTGCCATGATAGTATATTGATACATGTCTCATTTTTTTTATGCAAAACATACTCAATTGTACCCAAAATATCACTCATGATGTTGGTACTTCAAAAGTTCCAATTTGTTTTTTTTTTGCATTAACTAATGATTAAAATGCATCACTTTTGTTATGCCGTAGTTTGCAGTAATTTCACATTACACCCATTGATAACTTAACAATGTTTATGTGATAATTTAATACAAGATTGAAAAAGGGTTTAACAAAAAACTAACACAAAACAATGCTCACATAAGGGCTTATGAGGATGGTTATCCATAATATTGTTGGCAAAGGAAAGTATGGTGTCATGGGGACCTTCTCTAAGAATCCCCCATAACTTTCCTAGTAACTTACCTTTGTTTGTGTAAGGGGTTAGCCTCCAAAGGTAGGTACAAAATAATTACACACATGATCTAGTGGGTAATGGATTATGACTGTCCCATACTGGTCCCATTAGCACCCCCATCCTCACAATAAAATAATAGATTCCCCAGCGCATCTTCTCCCCCATACGACCTGCTAGGAACCCCTCCTGGGTATGACCGTTTACACTAGTCACATCACAACATATTTTGCCAACAATTTTCAACAATAAAGGGCCTCATCAAATAAAATTGAAATTCAAGATAAGAATCGTCAAATGAACAATTCAATGAAGTAAAATTCAAGAGTGGCCAAGTTAGTAAAACCTTAATTTAAAACAAGTCAAGACATGTCCTTGAGGCAAATAGGACCATCAAAATAAAATTTGGCCAAGTAGCCCAACAATATATATTTTTTGTATTGTTGGCAATATCAAGAAATAAATAAATAAATAAATAAATAAATAAAAATTCCCAACAAAAGAAACTAGATCAACAATCCACATTGATCAACAACTGCACATTACGAGCACTATGTGGCCTTATTAAGGCCACTAAGAGGGAGGAGGGGAATGGTGGTTCTTTAACCACATAAAATATAACCAACATCAGTCCCACACAACCAGGGACATGATCAATAATGAATCTGTAATGCCATGTATATGAATATCCAATATATTTGCCATAATATCCATGTATCATTGCCATAATAGGAACCATCCTCTACCCATGGGTAGACACATTAAGGATTAGGTTTGCACTATGAACCAACAAGCTTGGTTCTACATGTGGGGGAGTCTATAGGGACTAACATCCTTCAGAGTCTTACGGTCAATGGAGGGCCTCTATCTCTCAACATGGTGTGCATCTCATATAGCAGAGATAAATTCCCTATTGAGCTACTACCATCATAACATTTGTCCGCAAGACTCCAATGGGTTTTCTCTCTCACTCAACCCATAATTACATGGTGTTCATCTCATATAGAATACACTATGGAGTGACTACCAACACAAAACCATGGTGCGCATCTCATACGAAAAAAAGGACTTGTCATGGAGCACTACCAATACAACACTATACAAGAATCACACAAAACACATAATGCTAACATAAAAAAATAAATGAAAATCCCTTTTTCACTTACATATTCATTCATATTGTTCTCACAAAGGGTGTTATGGATCACATATGACATCCATCTCACCCTTATACAAGTTAGGTGGAAAGAGTTACGAACTTGAGACATATCACATTTACTAGCTTATATCACATGTCACTACACATATATTTTTACAGTGTCCACAATAATTTCCACACATACAATACTTCCACAAGCATACCATGTTACATCACAAAAATGGGGTGTTTACAAGTTTGCACAAGTTTCAAATGCATACAAGTATGAGAGTAAGTTGTGTATATGCATTTCTCTTTTTCTAACAAGATTTGTTTCATTATTCATGTGTGTCCATATTTTCCCCTTTTGTTATATGAAATATAATTTTATAGTTTTTGGGTATAACCCAATAGAATTTAAATATTGAAGCATCTCATTCACAATTCTACATTTTGTTTTTTAGATCACAACTGACCACGACATAATCCTATTATCCTTTTTAGTTCCTTGCATATCACAACCATAACTTAGAGTTAAGCCCCTACAATAATTCAACATAGAAGGTAATCAAAATCTCATGACCTCAATTGTGAATCATGAGTCTAGTTAATCAAATTATACTTTGGAACAACAACCTCCCCCTTTTCTAAAAGAGGTATTTCAGTTCATGTCAATGTGCATATGCTTTCATTACATTACATAATAACAATTGTAAAACTTAATTCCCAAAAGGAAAATATAAGAGACCATTCATAAGTTTAATAAATATAAATATATTATACACAAGAAGGATACATAACTCCCATCATGTTTTCTAATGAAAAATAAGAATATTACTATCATGACCCACACTTACAATCAACTAATTAATGAGCTTTACTAATCTAATGAAAATATATTATGGTTGAATTAATCTCCTAAGAAGCATGGTCTTACAAGTCCTTTATGAGGCGGGGTCTTACATGATATATTTTATTTGCAAGATTAATAATGATATTGTTTCTAATATTGTCAATTTTTTCTTGCAACAATGGTGTTGTCTCTAATTGTCACTTTTAGATTATGCTACCAAATTATGATAAAATTTTTATTCTTATGAGTAGATCCAATGAAGGATACAATGAAGAGATAATTTTTATCAAATTGATGATCGATGAAGTGAGATAGATCTCTCTCTTGTATCCTGCAAATAGAAGGGAATGAACCTCTTCATATTCAATGGGACAAAACTCTTATCAAGTAGTCTTCTTTTCAACTAATTAGGTTTGTTAACAAATGCTATCGATTAGCATAATCATTGTCATCATGAATAATTGATGCTCAACATTAATCTTGAGGCATAAAAATGGATTGATTGTATCACTTGTGTAATCAATGCCACTTATCGTAATGATTATTAAAAGGTCTCTTTCTTATCGATTGCTGTCAACGTTGATGGTTATGATAATTCATTTGATTAGTCGTCTCCTCCCTTTAATTGGTATTGCTAACATTAATACAAATTGTTATCTTGCATGATTAATATTGGATGTCATCAATTTTTCCCCATGTATATGCCAGAGTTGATTTGTTTACTAATCACCAATTTTTATATCATATTGTACTTGATCCCCTCAAGGACTAATATACTCTAACCATCATCGATAATATATCCGGATTGTTCATGTATGATCAATATTATTAAAGCAATCAGATAATTATGTTGTGATCATCTTAATGAGATCATTTGATTACTAACCTTCTCTTTTCTTTGTTGATCCTTGACATGATATTGGACCAAGGTAAATTAGATTTTAGTATTGTGTCCTTCATTAGATATTGATATGGTCTTCCTATTCAATGATGATGGATCTTCAATGTGTCTTGCTATGATTGACTAATGCACAATATATTAATCTTTCATATACTAGTTGATATGAAGTAGTCAGTTGCTTATTTTCTTATGTCAATGCTTATGATCTCTTAGTTTTATGATATTCATATCATCCTTTTGATGGTCAAGATGATTTATATCCTTTATCCTCATTGTATGATGATTTTTACAATAATTATGATATACATCTTCATTTAGGACCATGCTCCTCCCTTATTGTTCTGCTGACAATTGACATATGATGTCAGCTTGTCAACATGATTGATTATAGGTGTACTATTTTAATTGGGTAGTAAAATCATGCTTACATTTTGATTAGGTTATGTTTCTTAAGATTGTAATTCTTGATCACTTGATCACTTGGTGATGCTTGATGAAGATATCTATTATCATGGATTTTGATGCACCTCATATCTTTTAAAACTACTTAAGGAAAATTTTCTTATTTATAAGACTTCACTATTTTCTTGACACTTTTATTACTCCAACTATCTACTTTCTATGCATTACATAATTATTAATTCCTTTCACTTATCTATAGGTGCACAAGGTGCATCACCCCTTGACGACATAAGTGTTTTATTATTATTATAACATTAGTACAACAATGGGGGCATCACAAGAACCTATGCCCTCATTCAATGGTCCCCACCTCAGCACTGGCTCCCTTACTCCTCCCATTGTCAAAACCTAAACTAGGGGTGACAATGTTTTTGATATTAAAAAGAAGAAAAACTAGGGTAATACCCCTTTGCAAACCAGCCCAAAGGGAGAAAAACAAAAAAATTACATTAGCAACACATTTACAACACAAGGAAGAACCTCAACACAAACACCCTAACTTTTCCATATTAAAAATAGTAAACAACTACAAGCAGTAGTATCCATTATACCAACGTTAAACTAAAATGTAACAAACCTACATTTAGTGTTCATCATAGCTAAATAATCTATGTATATCACAAACATCAGGACTATAATAACCCAACTATTGCTAGTGTCCATCATAATAAACATAATAGTAATGAGAGTCTTAACCATATACCATCGAGGACCATACTAGTCTATGATAATAACAAAAAAATAGTGTAGCATCCATTAAGTATGAGAAAAAAGGATCAAGGCCTCTAAGGAATATCCTAACTATAAAACAATACATGAATAGGGAGCAAATCCCTAGTCTTTCTTTTTCCTGGATTTCATAAAAAACAACATGGTGGCACAATCTTCAATTAGGAACTTAAATAGTTCCTTGCGGTCAATATCTACCCCATTCTCCTCTGTGGAAGCATATGTCTGTAACATGAACAATGTGGTGGTAGAACTATGCATTACCTTGAGAGAAAAGTGGGTAACACCATAGAGTCACTTCTCCAAGTCCCCAATTTTCTTTCTTAGCTTACCAACCTCCTCCCACACAACATCATATTTGTTTCATTCTCCCTTCATGGGAGCCTTGTTCTTAATAGTGACCGCTGACATGACCTTGACCTCCTCCAACCCATAGGTGGGTTTAGTGGATTCAGTTTTGAAGCTTCCAAAAACATGTGAGGAGCTACTAGAAGTAGTAGAAAGGGCTTCTTACTCCACCATAATATTTTCCTTATCCTTATTCTCATTTTCTCCCCCATCCTTTGAGTCAGATGCCTCTTTAAGGTTTTTCTCCTTTTCTAGTTTGATGGCCAACCTAGTGGACTTGCATTGGGTACGTGTTTCCTTAGTAATTTCTATATCTAAGTTGATTTGGCATAGTATGACCTTAGATTTATTCAAGGCTTTGATATTGATTTTAAGTGGTGAAAAATTTATTTTTTTAATCTTTCTACTTATCCTCAGCCTTAATCTTAGGAGAAGGGGCCTGGGCAGGGTGTTTAGAGCAACATTTTTTCTTACTCGGGCTAGGGGTTTCCATGATACTGGTCGATAGTGGGGTTGAGGAGAGAAGAAATTATTCAACAACAATAGAGAGAGGGGGAAAAGGGCTAAGTGAAAGTGATAAATCCTAAGCATAAGCCCTTGGTTCAAGATAGTATAACTATTATTTGATTTTTTAGCTTTAATGGCATCTTTAACAATGCCTTCTTTGGAATGTAGCAAAAAAATGAAATAGAAATGATGGAATGAATTTTGAATTGATTGAGGAAAGGGAGATTATATTAATAGTACACACCAAATTGACCTTTGATGGTGAAATAATTCATCACAACCATGCACTTTATTTCAGTGTTCTGGTAGCTTCTCCTAGTCATAGCCCCTGTAGAATTTGATAGGCTATTTGCCACCTTTGAAGAATTGATTAAGGATTGTCAAATCTGACACTTTTCTTATTTTCTTCCATTTTTTCCTGTCACTCAAATAGACAGTGGCTTGTGCTATCACCTCCTCATTAAATTCAAATGAAATACTCCCCATTATAATTCTTATTGCCGCCCACGAGGTGAAAAACTGTATGGAGAGGATTTCATCGAAACCTATCATACATTTAATGAATTGGGTAGTACCTCCCTCTACAAATATGTCAGATGGTTTCATCATTCTTTCATTCCTCATATTTATCAGGCTCAACATGGACGTTTTCTCCTCCCATAGCTTCATAGAGAAAATAGTAAGTAAACCTCCTAGTATCATAACAATTACAGATATGATGGAAAGTGATAAGCAAGGTTGCAGAGCAATTACAATGGAAGAACCCCAACTCTAAGCTGTCGACAAAAAAAACCATACAAGGGAATGATAAATGGTAGTAATCAATGTATTTATTACACTTAGTACAATTTATCATATCCAACTCAAAATTGGTAGTTCCCTCGTGTGAAAAATCCTTCATTTAGTGAGAAATGAGGATGTTGATTATTCTAGGCAAGTTGAAAGATTTTTAAAAAACACCGCTAGGCTAATGGATATATCACATATTCCAAGGGGGTACAAAAAATAATAAATTTTTATCCCCATAAGTCCATAATGATCAATTAAGGGGCCATGGAAGATTTGAAGGTACGCTCCATGTGGCACTTTCATTTCATAAATTTCATGTGCACTAAAGGGTAGAAATTTAAAATTCCCCCAATAATACTTAGAAAAGCCAGTAAGACCCACAATAGGGCACATATGTAGACTTTGTTAAGACCCATGATAAAATAAATTGGATTATCCTTCCTCACGAGGATAATTATACTAGGAGGTAAAGAACTCTCCTTCCTCTAATAACATAGGCCAACCCGATCAAGGTCCAAGGCTGCCATGTGGTCTGCAACCACATTTCCTTCCCTATAAATGTGTTATATGGTGAACTAATCAAGACCTTTAAGGAGGAATCTAATTCCATCTATTATCCCCTACATAGACCATGCATAAGTCATCGACCCTTTCATGGCTTCAATTATTAGTCGTGAATCATCCTCAATTTCCAAGGATTAGACACCGATCAATAGTGCAATCTTAAGACCCCAAATAAAAGCCATACTCTCAGTTTGATTGATTATATATTCATGGAATTTCCTTATGTAGGAAACAATAAGGGTGCCTTAATTATTCCTAATTATACCCCCCTAGCTTCTTTTCCAGCTCTGGCTAACCCATCAAAATTTAGCTTATACTAGGGTGGTCAAGGAGGTTTCCATTTAGTTTTAGATCTAGGCACCTTTTTAGAATTATCAAATATTTTATAATCCTTAGGATGCTTCCAAATTCTAGAAATTTCACTATCCTAATATGAGGGTGGGTCACTACAAATTTTCCATCTGCAGAGAGAAATGTTCTCTAGAAGAATATTATTCAGGATGATTAGTACACTGCCAACACTGATGTCCTTTTCCACAAAAACCAACGAATATGTGGGTGAATTTATTGCCAAAGTTTCTTGATAAGAGGACAATTTGAAGGACATTTCCAATTTAGGACAAATTGTTGAATATCCTTATGGAGCACCCATTAGATATTAAAAATTTAGAATACCTATTTGCAAACTTGGGCAGCAAAATGACAATGAATGAAGAGATGGGAGATAATCTCCTCCTATTTACAAAGGGTACACATGTTTGGGAATTGAAAATCCCTTTTCACCAAGTTATAAAGTTAAAATTTTACCATGTAGAGTAGCCCACTACAATAAGTTGATCTTAAGAATGAGTTGAGGGTTCCAAACCTTCGTCCAACAGTTTGCATCCCCTTGATACTTGAACAACACATTGTAAGAAAACTTAACCAAGAAATTCCTCAATTCATTTTTCATCTAGATAATTTTTTCCTCCTTAGGGAACAAAGGGATTCTCACTTTTCATTAGAATTTGAAGATCAACAACCTTGTAGAGAAGGTCAGTCCTATCCAAAAAGCTCTATTCAAGGTTTTTCCACTCACCTCTTAGATTAATATAGTCTACATTATAAGAGACAAATCATGTCTTAGCCCGTCTCATTAGTATACTATAGGCATTGTCAGCAAGGGGTTTTTCCCCAACCCATCGATCCTCCCAAAATATTTTTAGTCTTCCATTACCAATTTTCCATTTCATACCCTCCTTAATAAGAGCTTTTCATTTAAGGATGTTGTTCCATATATTTGAGCCAGAAGGGAGACCAACCGAGTCAAGAGCTTTGTAGAAGCATTCTTGGTTTAACTACTTATCCTTCATGATGCTACACCAATCTGTGCTTCCAACTACCAAATTCTGGCCTATTTTGGTAAGCAGGGATTTGTTTAAAATAGTTAGTTTTCTAATCCCCAGACCCTCTTGGGATTTAGGATGAAAGACAATGTCCTAATTAAATAGAGCCAACTTTTTCTTTTCCTCAACACCTATCCATAGGAACACCCTTTGAATTCTCTCTAGTTTCTCTACCATAGTGCTTGAGATTTTAAATGATGAAAGAAAGTAGATCGAGATCACTTGAAGGGAGGCAATGAGAAATTGAAGCTTACCAATGCTACTAGGGAGATTTCCCTTTCATCCAAAAAGTTTATTTTTAATCCTCAAGGATTCCAAAAAGTAGGGGTAACCTCCTTCAAAATGAGAGGGAGGCCAAGGTAAATACTTGGGAGAGTGACACTTTGACAACCTAAGATATCCATTATTTTAGCCTGCAAATCTAACTTGGTGTTGAAAACATATATCTTACTTTTAAGATAATTTATACATTGACTAGTGGCATTGACATAATATTGGAGGAGGCCTTTCCATTATTTGGACTCAATCACTAAAGATTTCCAAAAGAAAGGTGTCATCAAAAAACTGATGTAAAATGGTGGGAGACAAAGAGGAGGAAACTTTGATTCACTGGATTCTACATGCACATGATAATTTTAAAAGTTTTCTGCTAAGGATTTCAACAACCATAATAAAAAGATAGGGTGATAAGGGATCACCATGTCTAATACATTTTCCCTCTGTGAAGAACCCCCATGGCATGCCATTAACCAAGACAAAATAATGGACCGTTTCAACACATTCACAAACAATCCCAATCAACTTTTCACTAAATCCCAATTTAGATAAAATCTTGTAAATAAATTTCCATCTAACTCTATCGTATGCCTTATAAATGTCTAATTTGAAATCCATACCTTGATTCCACCTTTTTTTCATTGAGTGGGTTATCTCATGTGTTGCAATGACAACGTCAAGAATTTGCATTCCTGGAACAAATCCCTCTTGACAGATGCTAATGAATTTGTCAAGCAGGGGCTTGAGGTGGTTAACCAAAGCTTTTGAAAAGATCTTGTAAATAGTGTTACATAGGTTTATAGGCTTGAAGTCAGCCAATCACTTTGGATCTTGGGTTTTGGGAACTAGATCAATATAGGTATTATTCAATTTTCTCAACAACTTCCTTATCCTAAAAAAGTCTCTCGTCACCAAAATCACATCACAAATGACAATGTACCAAAACACCTGAAAGAAGGCCAGAGGAAAACCATCTAGTCCTGGGACCTTATACTCTCTCATGGAAAACTCATCAGCCTTAACTTCATCTTTGGATATAGGAGCAAAAAGATGCTTATTATCATCCTCACAAACAACTATAGGGAGGTTATCTAACAATATATCTTGAATAATATCAGAATGACTGTAACCATTATCCATATATATTTTCCTAAAGTATTGAGAAGACATTTCACCTATTTTATCATCACCAGTAACTAGTTGGTTGGATTCATTTAACAAATATTTAATTGTTTTTCTATTTTTTTTTGTGTCTGCAAGTTGTCTTGTAGAAGAAAACATAGTTCTTGTTGCCTTCTTTTAGCCATTGAATCCTGGACCTTTATTTCCAATAGATTTCTTCTTTTCTTAAGTTATTCTTCCATTTCTTTCTCCAAAATTCCTCTTCTTCATGTAGAAATTGAGACAAATTACCATTGGCCATCATATTCTGAATGTTGATCAATTTATCCTCAATCACCTTCTTTTTCTATTTAAACATGTCACTAAAGGTGGATTTAGGCCATCTGATGACTTCCCTCTTAATAAGGTCAATTTTATGAGATATTCTATAAATTGTTGACCCCTAATCCAGGGAGCTCCACCATTGTTGAATACAATTTCTAAAGTCAAAATGTGTTGTCCACATAATTTCATACGTAAAAGGGTGGGGGCTGGAGTAAGGTTTGTTCATCCATTCAAGAAGAATGGAGCTATGATCTAAAACAGTTCTTGAAAGGGCACTAAGTGAAGCATTACATCCTTGGTCCCACCCGACTGAAACAAGGACCCTATCCAGTCTAACTTGAATTAAATTATTTTCCTTTTTATTATTAGACCAAATGAATGGATTTTCCTATAGTTCCAAGTCAAGAAGACTATACTTTCTGATGAAGTCTGAGAGGTCATTTATGCTATCATTGTAGTCCATTAGACCACCTAGTTTCTTTGAGGGGAACAAAGAAGAATTAAAGTCTCCCACCACCATATACAATGCATCATTTTCGCCAAGGATAAGAGATAGGATTTCTTCCCATAGTAGCTTCCTTCCTCCGTGAGAGTTTGGGGCATAGATATTGAAAAGATGCCAAGTGTAGTTATCCACTTAAAACTCACAAAATGATAACTATGAGAAAATGCATAGGCTTCATCAAAGAAATTATTTAGGTTCCACATAGTAGCAACACCTCCTTAGGCTCCATCAACTTCACTATAGTAGGAGGAACCTAGCCATATTATATTAGCAATTGAAGAAAAAACTTGATTGCTCATTTTGACTTCTTGCAAAAGAATAAAATAAATTTTAAAACTCATAATGTACCATCTGAGAGAAAATTTCTTCTAGGGACTGTTTAGTCCCCTCATGTTCCTTTAATCACCCTAAATTTGGCTAGTCTAACCGGAGACCCTATTTTCCTTAACGAAGGATCTTCCTCTTAATTATGCTAATCTGATTATTTGATTACTAGCATAATTCATCAAAGTCATTAAAATCCCTTAAATTAGACATCATCTATTAGTGATCTATCATTAATTTCTAATTGATTACCTTGGCCTATTTAATTAAATCAACCTCATTAAGTCCCTTGGCTAAAGTAATTAATTAAAACAAATTAATAAATGCCTCTAACTCACAAACTCACCACTAATGAACAAATTCATTTATGGACCAATGAGAGTTGACACACATGGATCATCTCACATGGATCAATCAAGGTCTAATCCTCATCACTCATTATCAATCAATCTCAACAAACCATTCCCTTCATTCTCCATAAAATAAATGAATTTTGAGCTCATTTGATCCCACAATCTTGCATTATTAAGCTTATGTTGTAGAATCGAATTAATGCATCTAGATAATTAGAAAAACACTTCGATTTCATAATGGACTCAATTGATCTAGGATTGATATGTTTAGCTTAGATGCATTTCAATAGATTTGCAATTTGAATCTTCCATGTTAGAGTGTAGTGTCACTCGTCTGAAGCATACTCTGAGAGCATTAGCATACTTAGACTAAACTCTATCTAACTAGGAAGCTATAAATCACTCTTGATTGTTATGCTTTGATTAATTTCTTAGGGACTAAAAATTGAATTAATGAGTTATAGAGTGTTGTGTTTGCAGATTTATAGGTACAGATGAAGTCCACAAAAAAATGTACACATTTTTGGCGCCCACTGTGGGGCATGACCCTGGATTTTACGTAATTTTTGAGCAGATTTCTATCACTTAACACTCTGTTTGGTAGTACAGATTCACATTTGGAGAAAAAGATCATATTTAGTGAACAAGATCACACCTGGTATATCCCAGCTCGCACCCCATAAATTTAGAATCACATCTGGGAAATATCGCATTTGGTAAATTTTGGATCGCATTTAGTTTTATTAACTGCATTTGGTAAATCCTTAATTGCATCTGAGAAGGCTCACATTTAGGGACATTCCTTAGTCCCATCTGGTGTTTTAATTTGCATAATTAAGTGGTTTCTAATGACTAATGGGTGAATTTGGTGCATCTAATTGATTTTAAGCAGCCTAACATTGTTTGTAGGACATTTTTGACAGAGAATACTCATGTCAAAGATTGTGATTGGATAACATTCTCAAAACTACTAATGTATGGTATTACAGGTTGCCTAAATTAATTCAACCAAACATCATGAATTTATTAGGAATTTCAGTGAATTTGAGGTCAATCTTCAACCTAATTAGAGGATTATGCTCTTTTCCCTTTGGGGAAAATTAGAAACTCAAACATTAGATTGTAATTTGAGGTCAAATTTGGGGAAATTGACCATGTGCGTGATGTGTTTGATAGGATAAAAATCCATGGATAGGAGAGTATGCTCTTCTCCCTTGTGGATAATCATAAATATAGACTCCTAAGTCACCAATCCTCTTTATTGCTTTCATTTTTAGAGGGCCTCTCGGTTGAGGAAAAATCTCTCAGGAACAACCCAAGTGAGTACGAGTAGATGCCAACTCTTCCACCTCACTATTATCAAGACGCTTCCTTGAAATTAAAATATTGGAAGAATTAGTTGGTTTTGTCCTTGGAACATTGATGATCATTCCTTGGACATGCTTGGATGTTGTGTAGAGCCAAGCCGCTCGAATCTTTCTTGCGAGACTACACACATCTAGGTACTCATAGGGCTATACTCCTCTGTATTTTGTAAACCCGCAATTCACAAACCTACATGAAACATTAGTTTAACATAATTTTAAATCAAACTTTGAAAGATCTAACTAGGTTAATCAACTTTGAAAGTAAAAGCAACTTAAGAGCGTCTCATGGATCTTTATCTAGAAGGACTAAACAAATGCTCTTACCTACAAAGAATCCTAAAGTGACAACCCCTAGAATGAGAATTGTGCTAATGATGATGAAAATATGGATCTAAGGTGAAAATTAAGATGAAATGCCCTATTCTATGCTCAAAATATATGTAAACATGAATAATTTTCCATTATATCAAGACTATTCAAGAATGCTTCAATTCTAAATGCCCAATTCAAGATGCAATTTGAATGTGAATTCTTACTCTAAATGTGAATTGGTCAGTTAACACTAAGGAAATCCTCCTATTTATAGGAATTCCCAAGGGTAGGGGGGTGAATTTGATTAACCAAGGTCAAGGTAGAGTTGAGGTCAAGGTTGAGTGATGGGTTTCAAATAAGGGGACAAGATGACAAAAGGAGTGGTGAGGATAGCAAAGCCTAAATGAGTGACTAAGATAGCAAAGCCTTGGAGTGATCCATGTGCTATTCATCCCTTCTTATCATTGAATCTTTGATTCTTTATCCCCTTTATTGAAAGTAATTAGGATTTAATTAAATCAATCAATCAATTAAATTAGCCATGTAAGGGGTTTTTTTTTTTGATCGGTAAACGATCGAAGCCAAAGAATTTTATTATTCTATAAAATTTACAAAATTCTCCATTCACTACGGGCACTGGTAGGAAAGAATGGATAAGAAAACCTCCAGTCTTTCCTGGGACAATGGTCCAGAATATGAATTACATTGTTTTAATTATGAGGGCATTCCCTCATTTACAGATAGAATATAATAACCTGACTTATTTACACAGCTTTGTAAGAGGGTATATCCTTTCATCTTTGATCATATTAAGCAATACCAAAGATGTTATATTCGACATTCTTGATGATGACAACCCTTGAGGCCGAAATTAGAATATAATCCTTGTGCTTGGTTCTTTATTACGACCCCATGTATTAGGAATTCATTGCCTTTCCTGCATACAAAACCACTAATAGAACCCCTTTCTAATGCTAATTGATATTCGTTAGTATAATACATTTTAATCATATGAAATTGTATAATTTTGGTTAGAATCACTTACATCCTATTGTTACCAAATTTAGATAAATCTTACCTCTTGTCAATGCATATTTAAATTCACATACTAGTTATTCTACAGTCCACACAATGAAGGAAAATAATTTAGCTAAGCTCTATTAGAATCAGATCTAGGAATAGAATCCCACTTTGAATCTCATTATCCATAACCTGCATATATTTAGAAAACATAATAAACCAATTTTTGATAAAAGGTGGGAATAGCAGTATCATACCTATGTTCCATTATATATTTAAGTATGTAAGCCTGTAAGACTATGACTATATATATATACACACATGTATATATCTATAGAACTATATTAATGTATGTTTGTATGTAAATATATAAATAATTTTGTATATATTCTAAATTATATAAATAAGTTTATATCTCCTCTAAAACTGTAGTTACACCAAAAAATATTCTCATTCATTTACTCGGGAGGAAATGAAAGAACTTCTTCTTCCTTTCTTAAATCCTTTCAGCAGAACTACAATGGTGATTTTAAACTGCCTTCTGTGACATAAAAAAGGTACTTATATATTTATTTATCTAGATATATTTCTAGTTGTTATTGCTTGTCAGAAAACTTTTGATAAATAAAACCAAATAAAATTTTCAAATAGGAGGTTCATTTAAAGCCAAAGTTCAAAATATGAAGATGTGTTCCAGCTTACAAATATGTATATATACGATTTTAAACAACCATTACTTAATGCTAAACTAACAATATGGTATTCCTTGATTGAAAATCTAGAACCTACTATTTAGATCATCGCTCTCATTTAAAATGTATTGCTCGGATTAGTGTGATAAAAAAAATATTATTTATCACAACCCTTACACATAGAAAAATAAAGGCAACCAAAATAACCTATCTCCTAGTTAGAAACTTACCTAACACTATTCATCAGATACTTATGTAGTTTTTTAGCAGAATTAATCATTTTAGGTACAACAAATCATTTTAAGAAAAGGATCGAAAAGGGTAATAACTATTCCATTTTAGAACATTTAGCTTTAAATAAAATAACTAAAGGAACAAACAACTAAATCATACTTATTGAAATTCAGATTCTGAAAACATAAGGTGGAAAAATCCCGATAATCTCTTTACAAAACAAACAGATCCCATAACACCAGAAACCAAGGGATTAATCTTCTTCTACCCCCACCCTAGAAACCCCATCAGTCAGAGATACAATTATTTGTCTCTTGTTTCTATGATGATGACCTTCTTCCATCCATATCTCAATCATATCTTTAGAATCTGAATCGTCAAAGCAATTCCTATCCATTTCCCATACATCATCATTATGCCAATAAGAAAAGAACCAATTGTCCTCATTTGGAATCCTTAAGTGCATAAAGGCCATTAAGAACTCAAGATTCCTCTTAATAACTGGTTCTCAGGATATAAAGGCATGAAAATCTTCAACAATCATAATGGGGATGGTCAGGACTGGCCTTCCATTGATGGCTGGTAGATCATAGAACCTTGGAATAGTGATAGTACAGTCTGGTTTAATATTTTGAAGAACTTTATCAATATTTCCAAGGTATTTCCTTTTGAAGATCCGAAGACAAAGTTTTCCAATATCCTGTTTTCTAGGGTCAACATAAATAGCCAATGCAATGAACATAACTGGAATCTTTGAGTTCACCCTATATCTATCAGAGTTAGAAATGAATTCTCGACCTAAGATTCTATAAACAACTCTTAGAATAATGGATTGAGAGTTCAAAAGGACAAACTTAAGCCGCTTTGTAGTGACCTCTCCATCGAAGGCTATCTGAGGTTTAGTGAAAACTAATTTGAGTAGAGTCATCATAATGCCACCAATCTCAGATAGCCAGGGATATACTCCCAAAGTTGCAATAAGAGGATAATATTTAGTATGAATTTCTCTTGGGAGGTGAAGAGTCACCCAAAGTACCGAATACCATACTTCAGATCGCCACTTGGGCAAAAATCAGAGGAAAGAAGAAGCAAAGGAAGATGGAGCGTCAAAGGTAGGGTATTGGTATGTGGAAAGGCACGAAGGGAGAGTTTCTCCCTAAGCTCCACCATATTGTAATTCCTAAAAGGCCAAAAGGCATTCTAGAAGGGGTGGAAGATGCCACTCCTAAGGTAATATATTGGTGTAAGAATTACATGAATTATTGGATAATATGGTAAAATTGTAGATTAATGTTTTCTCGGCTACCCAAGAAACCTGATGAGAAACAAAGGAGGTTGGGCTCAATGTTTTAATATCTATTATTATTGCTTCAAAAAAGGTAAGAATAAGTAAGTGAAGAGATCAGATATAGCTCCCCAGTTGTGGATTTTACTTGTATGTTTATTTCTCAATATAAATAAGAATTGGATTGCTAACGATCATCATAAAGAGGAGTGTTTCATATAGAAATGGATTATCTATGACAGTCAGAGCCCTTTTGTAGATTGTGGTTGTTAATTCGTGATTAACTATCGGTATACTTGAGCGTACTAACAGTCATAACCCTAAGAATTGAACCAACAGTGTCAATTTGAGTGAATCTATTAATTATATAAATTAGACCATTGGTATAGATTACCAAGAAAACTCTATCATGTAAATCTGAAGACCTCAAATGTGGGCCAAAAACCTAAAAGGATTTAAGAATTTATTCTCCTAGGAAATGAAGCCGTTTTCCAATCTTGGAGAACATGTTGCCGAGTAGAGTTGTGAAGCTCCTTAAATATACTGAAAAAGAAATAAGTGAGCCCCTCGTAACCAAAAGTTATATGCATTTGTATAAATATAAGCAAATGTATATATAAATATATAGTATATTTATATATATGTTTATATCCATATATGTATATATGTGTTTACTCCTATATTGAATAAGTACTTCTGAATGTCCATATCTACTATTTGTAGTAGTGTGTAGAATAGGTCTACAACATAATCGAAAGTATCTTATGAGAAAATTTATCCCTCATAACATAATACTATAACCATAGTTCATATAAAAACCTTGATACATAGTTTTGCTGAGCTGTATTAAAATAACTCTTAGTGAAATTATATACTAATATAAAATAAGTATATCAATATATATAAACATATGTATATATATAAATCTATTTATATATATACATATATATATATATATTAATATATAGAAAATGAATAAGTGAAAAGAATATATATATATATGAATATAAATATATATAAATATATATCTATATATATATTGATCTAATAAAAGAATACACAAAATTTAGTATATATAGAAATATAGCAATATCAATATATATATATATATATATATATATATACACACACACACACACACACACACATATTTATATATATACCTATATATATATCTATATATATGTATATATACATATATATATAAGTATATAAATATATATGTAAATATATAAATATATACATATATATATATTTTATATATATTCACACACACACATATATATATATATATACCTATATATATCTATATATATGTATGTGTGTGTGTGTGTGTATATATATATATATATATATATATATATGAGTGTCTTTCTGAAAACCATAATAAACTGAATATATCTATAGATCACTGGTTTAATTTAAAACACCTCTCAGATTGCACCAGAATCTACATATTTTATTTCCTACTACCCCATATCATTGTAAATTCCAAAGTGTTCATTTTACACGGCTATAGTATTCTCCAGAGCATTATCTTATACATGAGAATTGAGCAAAATTATACATGTAAATTTGCATACCATAACGGGTAGAGATTTTAAACTAAAAACCATAGGAAAGACCACTTTACTCCTTATACATATTATATATATACATCAAATTTAATACTTCTAAATAGAGTATTTTTCTAGCTAATCCCTAGTGGTTACCCTATACTTCTATTCAAAGTTTTGTTCCAGTTCCTTCATAGTAACTTTCCCATATTCCACAGAAATTACTAACCCAAAATATTACGTTAATGTATCTTTATCCTTCTATTTCATACTATTAACAAAAACCTAATATTAATTCTAGACTTACTAAAAATGTTATGGCTAATTACGAAATCTCTTTAGTCCTTCTTGAGCATATCACAGCTCCACTCCCCTTCGTCTTTCTTGATTATGATGATGACCACTTCTTCATCTTCCATCTCCATCCTTCTTTTGGAACACTTTTTTACTGATGGTGAAATAATATGGAAATTCTCCATTTCCATGTCCTCCAGAATTTCCCGAATCTCAAAACCCTCATCTCTCCAATATTTGAGAAGCACGTTTGTGTCAATTTCGTCTTCCAGAAACTGTTTGAACAAGAAATCCAAGTTCCTTTGCATCTCGGGCCAGTATTTTTCAAAACCTTTTTCATCTTTGAAAACAATCATCAGGAATCGTTGGCTATTGGGGATATCTTTCAGCTTAGCTACATCCGTTTTCATCATAAATTTTGTGAATGGGACAGTGAGTTGACTATCAATGCAACAAACCATACTCTCCAAACTGCCTAGGATGTCTTCCAAAAAGGTTAACTATGCAACCTTCATGATATCACCCTTCTTCCAACCAGAAAAGGTTTCTAAAGTGATGAAGAGACCCACTATGTTTCCATTTGTTCAGAGTGTGAAGGTGTTGTAGAAATGGGCATCCCCTATACCTTTCTCTAGAGCCCTTCTGGCTACTTTCGGAATAGGATTTGGGATTTTATTCCATCTTTCTAGTTTAATGGAACCCCAGAAAGACATCGCTCGATTATCGCTAAGTGTGAATGTACTTAGCTTGGTTTCCATCCTTGCTAGATACAGAGCTTCCCCGCTAGATAACTTCCTGTTAACACATGACAATGCTACTATTCTTTCTATTCCTCAATAAAGGCTACCGAGACTAAACCCTAAATTAACCTCTTAATCTCTAGCCCCTAAGTAATAATTGTCTTTACACTCAAGTTGGTCATTCATTGTGGGTGTACAACCAAGTGGGAAATGATCAGTTTTGCTTGTTCCTCTCATTATTGCATAATTAGTAAAACTCGTGTATAGCTCAATTCTTGAAATCGTAAGGTTAGGTTGGAAATGAGAGTAGTGCTATAATAATCAATAAATCTGCATTGATATCATAATCCTAGAATGATGAGAGGAGAGTATAGCTCTCATTAAACTAAAATGATATATAAGTATATTTTAATGCGAGACTCCCTCAATCATTAAGATAGATATTTGCACCCAAATATAATCTCGGACCACCATTTTATTTATGTTTTGACACAAAAAACTTAAATTATTTATTAATGTTGTTTATGGTCTTCTAATTATGTTTTAATAAATTGTTACTAATCAGAAAGGTTGATACATCTTCTCGGTAATTATCTATACTATAGATTGGAGATTAGAGAATTGTTTAGAGGAATCACATTATGCTTCTAATGAAGGAAGGAAAGAGTCTGAACTTCAAATAAGAGGGGAAACCTCATATCAAGCCCGAGAGTGCCTGACTAAAGACATATAGACATATCTACCATCAAAGCCTCCTAAAATGATGATAGAGAGATTTCCAAATGATGCCTTACTGAAGATAGATAGTCTAAGGGATCTAGGGTATATATATAGATAAAAGTATATATAGCCATGTAAGGGGTTTTAATGGGTTGCATTTGATTTATTTAATTTGAACTATATAACTTATTGATTTAATTAATTACATAGTTTAATTAATCCCCTTTTGGCTTAAGTTTAATTAATTAATGGATTTGTTATTTAATCCATGATGTTGACTTGATTTGACCCTTTTTTACTTTGGTTGACCAATTTAGGGTATCTACAAATGCCCCTCTTTGAATCAATGTGCGAAGCACACTATTTCAAAGAATACCTGATGTTTGATGTCTGATGTTGATAATGATGATGATGCTCCGATGTGAATCTTTGATATGATGCCAATATGATGCTAATGTGATCATGATGTCATTTTCTGATAATGTTATACCTTTATTGTGAAAATTGTTCTGTTTTGATGCCCTAATGTAAAAAAAGAATTTCAACGTCCGATGTCCCCGATTTCAAAAAGGGCCCCGATTCACAAAACTATGCACTTTAGTGCCATTATGCCCCCTCAAGATGAAAATCAAGATGATGTACAAGCATTGGAGTTGAGGAAAATGATTTATTTTGATTGTAAAACTTTGGTTAATGTCATCCTTGTCAATTTAAATCCTGACAAAATATGAACTTTGAAGATGAGAAAATGTCTCAGACATTAATCTTCTTTTGATACTGACTGGATGCCCTAGATATAATCTGGTCAAGATGATGATGGGTATGATATGCCCCCTCGAGAGATCGATCAGATAAAGAGTGATGAGATGGATCTCTCAGTAGATTAGAAGAATTTTTTTGGATGATTGATACTTTACTATATGGTATGATTTATGATGATTGATATTGGATTGATTGATAGATGGTTGGATAGATAAGATGATGGGTTGATTGATCTAGAATTTTGATGAAGGTTTTGCAAACAAGTGATAAACAAAGGTTCCAATTAGTATTTGATCAAAATGAATTGTGTCTAAGATGGAGTCTTAATAAAAAAAGATATATTTCTTTGATATAGACTCAAAATTGACCTTGATTCCTTGGGTTCTAGGTGAAGGACCTGTAATCCTTGATAGGGAACTTTCCAAAATTGAAGATCAATGTTGTGTTGACAACACTTGCAATTGATGTGATGTGAATGTAACAAAGATGAGGATTTACTTGTTTGAAAAAGATGGTATATGACTGATTGGCAGATTAGAGAACCTGATAGCTGATAGAAAATAGCTTCTAGGGGGTTGGCATAGGTCCATCTATGAGTGCAGGTATTGGTATAGGTGATGGTATGTTGATGGGTCATCCTAAAAAATTCAAGAGACAATCATGCTTAGATCCTTTGAATGATATAATACTTTTGATGATGAACATATGTATCACCTTTTTGATGTTACATATGGACACTTGATCTATGTTGATGTGGATATTTGATATATATTGTGAATGTGGACATTTGATAGACCTTACCTCTTCCTTTTGATATTGATAATTTGACCTGGATGATTGATCCCCACTTTCCTTCAGAAATCCTATAACAATTATTAATGCAAGATTTAATCTAACATGAATGTAATATGCGAATGCAACTACATAGTTGTCACTTTGTAATGGATCACTATTTTTGCAATTATCATCATTGCACTTTTTGGTAAATCATCTAGAAACTAGTACAAGCCTCACTGGTGACATTTCCAAACCATGATGCTATGAATACCTATTTCATTGGATTCAATGTGACCACTGTCATCATTGAAGTTCTATACTCATTGAAATCAATACAACCCTCACTGGTAAGATTTCCCCACCATGAGAGTATGAATACCGATTTCATCGGATTCAATGTTGCAAGTGGATTTTGGCATTAATATATGAGCAATCCAAATGGCCAAGGTATCTGTTTGTGTAAACAAACAAAGGTATGATCCCTATTGTTAGAAAAATGTCCTCGGTGATTCTTTGATGATCATGTCGTTAGACTAACTTGCATATGTCTAAGAATCAACCTTACAAGCAGAAATCTAAAACAAATCATATCTCCATCATTGTGCATCTAGTTCAAAACATCATTGATAGGCTAAAAAGACATGATGAAAAAATCAAGAAACATCATTGTACTAAATTTTCTATTTGTTTGTTGATCCATTTCCTGAGAAAAATATCCATCTAATTTTGATCCTTTGTTCATAATGATTGACGTTGATGTATCAGCTTAGTGTTTGATTGCTTAGCATTTGAATTTGATAAGAGTCATATGTTTGGATTATAGAAATTTGATATTTGGATCAATCGATAAGTGTCAAAGATTGTGATTCTTGATTTTTGATGAAGGGATTTGAATTCTCACTTGTGTCTGTTCTCTAATGAGCTCCTGGAATTTGAATTGTGCCCCTAATTGGATTTGTCAAGGATGATGGACCAAGGCAACTTTCAAAAATCATGATAAAAGCTTTATGTACAAATGCAGCTCTTATACTTGATTCGATGTTTGGATTTGATGTCAATGTTTGAGTTTAAGATTAGGGATTGATCAGGTGCTTTGAAATTTGAGATTTACGATTGATTTGAAAATTTTAAATGTCTTGATTTGTGATCTTAATGAAGGATGTTTGCGTTTTTCTTGTGTCCATTTCGATGATGATCTCACAATTTTTGGATGTGCGCCCCTGGGTTGCATGAAAAATTCATTTAAAATTGATGTTGGGGTGGTTATTTTGTTTCATGTTTATTGGTGTAGTTTCCCCCTAGTATTTTATTCTTTCTACAGAGGTTTGGGGGCAGCGCAACCAAGATGGTGTCAACGGGCAGCACCCCTTGCGGGGTCCTAGGGCAGCGCCCTAGGCGCGCTCCTTATTGCGAGACAAGGCAGTGTTGAAGGGAAGTGCCTCGCGAGGCCAAAGATCAGGTATAAAAAAAATGATGATGATTTTTGAAAAAAAATTGATTTCGTGTGTTTTGGATGAAAAAAATGCTTTGAAATGAAAATGTGTTTAAAAAAAAAACATTTATTGGGTTTTTGAAAAAAAAAGATTTGGGGTATTTTTTTTGAATATATATATATATATATATATATATAATACTAATAAAAAAATAAAATAATAAATTAAATTTTTAAAATAATTTAAAAATTAAAATTAAAAAAAAAACATTGAATGGGGCGAGCTGCCCGGGCTCGGGTGCGAGCTCGCTCGCGCTGAGTGTGAGCTCGCTCACACCGAGCGGGGAGCTCAGGGATAGGGGGAGGTGGAGCGCGGGGAGGAGGAGATGGAGTGCGGGGAGGAGGTAAGGTGGAGTGCATGGTAAACTTTGTTTTTTTGTTTTTAAAATTTTTTTTTCATGTTTTTAATTTTTAATTTTTTTTAAATTTTTTAAATTTTTTTGAATTTGTTTGTTTTTGAATTTATTATTTTAATTTATTTTTGTATGATGATTTTTAATTGGATTTTTGTGATTTTTTGCATTTTGATTTTTATGATTTGCGTCGGTGTTGATTAATTTTCCTTTTTTTTCTGACAATGTTAATTTTTTCATCGATTTGTAATTTTTTTCATCAATTATTGATTGTTTCATCGATTGTTGATGTGATTGACGATGATTCAGCGATGTTTGATGATTGATGATGTTTTTGACGATTTTTTTAATTTATTGTCACTGATTTTGCGATATGAATGTCGACTGCTAATATGATTGTCGATGATTTTTTATTTTCTCAACATTATTTTATATGAGCGTCAACTTTTTGATTTTTTAGCCATTTTTCCAAATTTTATAATGTCATTTTCAATTTTTGATGTTTTCAATTTGTGGATTTTTACATTGATCACTATGTCTCAAGCGAGATCACATTTGTTTTCCCCTAATGTCTAACAAGGTGTAGGGCATGATAGATGGATGAACAAGCTAATGAATAAAAAATGAATAGGCCATGATGGATGAAGTGAGTGAATGAGACCTGTAAGACCATCACCTTAAGATTACCCAAGCTAAGGAAAAAGGATATAACTGTTGTCACTCTGGATTGCGCCTTTAGCTTGATTTGAAATCTAGCTATCCTATTGAAACATGGAAACATTCTCGTTGTGGGAGAGAGAATGAATCTTTGAATTCTAGGCTGGTTCCTATTTGATTTGGAATATCACCTAATACTGATTTTTATGGTTTTGGGAAAAGGGAGAAGGATAATTGAAAATGAATAAATTAACTAAGAGGGTGATACACCAAATGGATTCAAATCCGTCATAATTATAAATCAACACCTACAGGACATGCATTACTAAGATCGGTAATAGATTTCACTTTACAGCACATATGATGACCTAGAATTCACTATTAGGGTTTGTGCCACTAATGGTAACAATTCTACCAACAAACATGTAATTTCTGCAAAAGGTTTATTCTTTACAACTTAGAATAGGAATAAGAATTAATTCACTAATCTATGTTGAAAGACACAATACACTTATATGCAGAAAGGTTGTAAGGAATAATGCAAAATTCAGAAAACATGTATGAATAATGGGGACCAACTTTATTATCTTTGAAATCTGTAAAATAATTACATGAGAAAGTACAAAAAATGTCAAGGAATATATGCACTCACTTGATCATAATCTATCTCAAACATGAACTGATGGTTACAAAATATGTGAAAAAGATGCAAAGGAACAATATACCCACTAATACCTCTTATTCCCCAAATTCTGAACCCCTAAAAATGATAAAGTGGTTCAGTTATATAGTCCCCCAAGGCTAATTCTGAAAATCTACCCCCCCCCCCAAAAGCTCTCTTCAAACCGATAGATAATCTTAAATTTAAGGCATAAATGATGCCCAAAATCTAGCCCTAACTCATGCTCTCTAATGTTGATACTTTTGATTTATATCCCTTTACAATATATATCAATATATTAAAGATATTACATAAAACATCTAAAATATAACTAAAAAATACTTAAGATGTAACCCCAAAATACCTAAAGCCCTAACCCATAGCATATGTAATAACCCACGAAAATTGACACCTTATCACTAGGGTCAACATGAACAACTTAAAAAATATCCATCATTGGTACTGGTTGCGATGTCTAGGTATTTGGAGAGGTCATGGATTTTGCGAAGTCTTCATGCACTGCAGTTAACAGAGCATTAACTCCCTCTGTCAGCGGACTTGAAATTTTTCCAAAACTTGGCATATGCATTGATTTACATTTCATTTGGCATTCTATCTTGGGATAGAAGTTAGGGTTTTCAGCTTCTGGAGCCGCCATGCTTGTGGTTTTTTCATTATTTCTATGGATTTTCTGTGTTTTTGTATGATAATCTAGAGTTTTATGCCATGAAATATGGCGCTGTCTCTGTATCTCCTTAAGAAGTTCGGGCTTCTTTCAGTTAGAGATCTCCTCTACATGCTATAAGTTGGAGTTTGAATGCCATGAATAATGGTGAATATTTTGTATGTTCTTGGGTAGCTTAGGTAGTGTTTAGCAGTTGGGTGCATGCTTAAACTGGAGTTTCATGCCATGAATAATGGCGCTTTGCATGCATCTTCTGTATCTCCCCATCACGGTTTTACTTTGGACTTGGAGTCCACTTCCATGTTTACTGGAGTTTCATTCCATGAATAATGGCGCTTTGCATGCATCTTCTGTATCTCCCCATCACGGTTTTACTTTGGACTTGGAGTCCACTACCATAAAACATGGCATTGTGTAAAACATGGAACTCGAGCTTGCATGAAGTGGGTTGTTTTGTAAAGAAAGAAACTCAGGCTCTCCTCTGTAGTTGAACTCGAGATAACATTCATGGCTTCCATGTAGTTTGAACTTGTAACTTAAAGATAAGTTGCTTCTTTCATTTACTCATTCTATTTTTTGCATCTTCACTTGAAATAGCTGTTGTAACCGACTTTGTAGGTTAATCTGCATCGGGGTGTTCATTTTTATTTTACTGTGCTCCATCTTTGCATGCTAAAATTCTTTCCTTCAATTGAACTCGGCCTCCATGCATTCTGTTTAATGATTTATTCATGATTTTCTTTCTAGGAAAATTGATAAAAGCTGGCTGTCATAATAAAGGGCATTTTTCATTGAATACCAACATAGCTTCAATCTGCCTTATGTATGATGCTAAAACATGAGAGATGAATTTGAACTTCTTTGTTTTTCACTCAGCCTCCACTGTATGTTAGAACTGTGGCTTAATGCATTACGCCAGCATGTTTGAAGGCCATAAAAAGAAACGTAGAGACTGTGTCATCATTGTTTGAACTGGAAGTATTTCATTGTTTGCATCTTGTCTTTGACTGCGACCTTGTTATTATGTTGTCTTCATGTTTGTTTTGACAACTATTTTGTAGTCAAAGTCACTGGATGTCTGCATTTTTTGATAAGACCATGTCCTATCTATAATAAAAACTACCCATGGGGTTCGAGCATGGGTTCGTGATTCCCATGGGAAACATTGTGAAACTGAAAACTTGGTTTATTTGATCATGCATAATTTCTTTTTCAGTTGCACATCTCTGCAATATGCATGCATATTTATTTTTTTGAATTTCAAACATTAACAACCTGAATGACAACATTAAAAATAACATTGTCTATTTATGAATATGCATAATATAGTCATGTTTTAAAATGTAAAACAATAATTTTGTTTTATCTTTCAATTCTGCACAAAACACTGCATTAGAACTCAATTGAGTCTCTACCTGACAGCATTAAAAAACAAACAATACTATTTGTAACGTATGGAATAGAATGTTACCAAAATGTAAGATAAAATATGGGTGTTGGGGGTTGGTTTGATTTATAAATTGATTATCTTGAAATGTAAAGTGTTGATGTGTAAATTGTTCTTTAAGTTTCCTAGAATGTATTGAATCCCTTAACCTTAATTGAATTTTATTGATTAAGTATTGCAATTGTGATTAAGGAGAAGATAAGATGTTCCTTTTCAATTCCCAAATGCACAAATGGGAGATCCAAGTTGATCAACCCAAGAGAAGGGTTAATGCACAAATGAATCAACTATTTGGAAAGGAGAAGAGTAAAGGAGATACCTTAAATTCTATTAATTATATGTATAGAAATTATATATGATTTTAATTGAAAAGATATGAGAAATGCACTACCCTTGAAATATTGCAGATCAAAGAATGCTATTTTCTGAGGTCTGTAGACTGTTTCTGGAAAAACTGACAGTTGATACCAAATTGAAATGCAGAGACGAACAAAACCCAAAAATCATTTTCCATTCTAATGTCGTCTTATGAAAAAGGTCAACCTTGACCCATAAATGTCAACCCTAATCCAATAATGTTGACCCTGACCTACACAGATTTGAAAGTGACTTTGTTCACGGATCCCAAAAGTTTTCCGAAAAGGGTATCCAGATCTAGGTTCAAATCCACTGTTCTATACCTATACCTGCAAGAAAAAGGAGATTGTTTATTGTGGGGGAGGGGTTTGCCTTGGTCAAACCCTGGTTTTGGAATTAACCTCAAATATATGTAATTGAAATTGCAGAAATGGACAAAGTAAATGCATAAATTCACCTT
>MU224790.1:4746111-4801059 GCA_018584345.1 Thuja plicata
GTTGAATCCAAGTAAAATTTAAAAAAAAAAAAAAAAAAAATTTAAAAAAAAAATTAACATTGGTCGAAATTTTGACCAATGCCACGGTTTATTTCCACCAATGATTGGTCAAAATTTCAACCATTACACCAAAGATTTCGACGAAAATGCTTTGCTTTCCACCAATGGGATGGTCGAAATTTCAAACAATGTCACGGCTCATTTCCACCAAACGTTGGTCGAAATTTCGACCAATTGCACAGCTCTTTTCGACCAAAGATTGGTCAAAATTTCGACCATTGAACGAAGAGTTCGACGGTGATTCTTGTCAAATTAAACAACAGCTATAGTCGAAATTTCGACCTCAATGTTGGTCGCAATTGCGACCAATAGTAAAAAAGTCAAAAATTCGACCAAAAAAAAATGATGAAAAGTTTGGTCGTGAATTTGACCAATTACTGTCGAAATTTTGACCAATTTTCGTCGAAATTTAGAGTCAAATTTACTAGTGGAAAGATGAACAGTTAGATAAGATAATTTACAAACTGATGACTAAGGGTTAATGGGCTAACCAAGAAAAGTTTTAGAGGTACTGATTCACCCCTCCCCTCTCAGTACATCATTCCAATATAATTCCAACACTAAATATGCATACTTTCATTCATTTGATAAAGTTGATGCACTTATTTCATATGCATATATATGGATGAAACCTTGATAACAACTTGATTTTTTCTTTGGTGATTTATATGCATAATGTTAACACTTTGATGCACATCTATGTTTGTGTATACAAAATTGATATGTTGTATAAACATTAGCATGATCCACTGTTTACAAACATCATTGCTTTGTCATTTTCTCTCCATTCTAGAATAGGTACTTAATAATAACACAGTGACACTGTTGTTTACTTTTCTCTCTTGCACATGGCACTGTCACTTGATATGATTCCTATATGCATATTCATTTGATAATGTTGATACAATTATTGTATATGCATATGTATGAAACCTTGATAACAACTTAACTTAGATATGCCTAATCTATTTGATCATATAGCAGTAAGTGATATTTTACTTCTGTTGATGCATAACAACAATCATATTTTCAGAAGCATTATAGTTAACCTTAATTTGTACAGTAATGCATAATAGTGTTACCTCATTTGTAATTCATCTCTTTTCATTTGGAACTTCATTCTTCATTCTTGACCATCTGGAACATCCATTTTTAGGGCATCTTTTCATTTCACATGCACCTATTAGAAGCATCTCTGTATCCTGCATTTTGTCTCAATTGCATATAAAAACTTGTAACAACATGCTTACATTCTGTATTACCCTTTATAAATTGCATCTTCTTTCCCCGCATCATATCATCTTTTTGAACTCATGATCTCTTATCTTCTAGTATTGTATGTAATGCATCACGTGAGGTTCAAGCACGAAATCGTGACTCTCACTGCATTTTCTTTTTATCATCTGCAACTTGTGAATTTATAGATTATGTTTCTTTTTGTATTTGAATACACTTTTTCTTGTCTTTCTTGCACACACCACCAAATCAACCTATTAGGTTAGTGGACAGAATCGACCAATCAATGTTTGTGTGTGAGTGTCATGTGAAATGACATTTATGCATGAATTTTGGTTGGCTGGTTGGGTTTACTAACCTAATATGTTGATGTTCTGAAAAAGGTTTCTCAACTACAAGACCTAAGTCCCTTTGATTTAGATTTTCTATTTTCACAAATGGCAACTTTTGAATAATGTAGAATGATAACTATAAATAGTAAAAGGTTTCGTGGAATTATGTCCCTTTAATACTTTTATTTAGTTGATGTAGATGCATACTTTACTGTTGTATTAATGTTATTGGCAGATTACAGCTCTGAAAGTTTGATTGCAATATGTCATTTTAGGTATCTATGCATTTCTTAGATCCAATTTGGATCTAAATATTCTATCTCTCCATGATGCAGGACAAAACCAGAAGAAGACTTAGAACAAAGACAAGGCCAAAGACAAGGCTAAAGACATGCAAATTCAGATGATATAGTTACTCAGATTCAACATTCAGATTCAACATGCAGAAGACCTCTTGAAGGAAATGCATGGACCCCTAAACCTTCTTATGCTCCTTTCTTACTTTCAGAATTGTTTGTCTTCTAAGTTCTCAATATGAAAGATGTAACCTTGAAGGAATACTTGTTTACTACATTCAGTTTGAATGCACAATGTAATGATCAATTATGAATTTGAAAGTTTGAATCTGATCAATACTTAGAGTACAATATCAATGTTAACATGAATGCAAAAATAATGTATTTCAACTTAATTAGCTGAATAATAATATTGAAGAGATGTACCTTTATGCAATCTTTTGATGCTTATAGTTATCATTCTACATTTGTACTTTATCTTCTGAATTCAAGCAATTCTATAACTTAGGAAAACAACTATCCAATCCATAATTCAATGCAAAAGAAGTGTCAAACTTACCAATTTAGTATGCAAACTAAATTGGTAACAATAACGATGTGAAATGTGTTTTGGATAAGCAACATAAGCCAATGATGCAATGCTAGATAGCCTATAGGATAGTGAACTGATGTCATGAAAGTGGGCAGTACAAAAGAGTGGACATGTAAAGAAGTTTTTTAGAACAAATTTACACCTTACATCCTTCATTTTGAACAAGACTAATGGTTCAATTTGTATAAGATATGGATAGGATAGCACAATTAGTATAAGGTTCGATAGAAGCCACGAGTGGATGGTTTGGAAATATTGTCAGGATGCTTAGGGATAACAAGGGTTGATTTAGGATAAGAAAGATCATGATAGGGTAGGATGGATGCAACAAGTGAATAGGCTAATGGAAAGGATAATGGATGTCAAGATACTTGATCTGCATGGATATGTTCAACCTTGTCAAGACCAAAGGTGAAATATGGAATACAAATGCAAAATAGGATAAATGGTAGGATATGGAAGATGTAGGATATGATGGATAACATGGTTGATATATCATGGATGGAAATTTACCCCAGTGTAGAGTAAAATAAAGTGGACTATGCAAGACACCTGTTTGCTAGGTTTTCATCATGGTACTTGCTCAAGGCACCACAAGAAGTGGTTTTCACCATAGGACGAATGATTTCTCTTTTTTTTTTTTCTTTTTTTTTCTGACTTTTTGGAAGATAGTAAATGGAGGAATTTATACCTCTTTCTCTCTGGATAATACCCCTTTGAAAGGTATTCTATAATGAACCATGGCTATGGAAATGATGCTCAAAGATATTTATGAGATAAGGATAAATGATAGATATGGAAGATAAAGGTAGATGGTGGTTAAGGTTTTATGCCACATATTGGATAAGAGGGATGTAAGGATGGGAACTAGGTGTTGGATAATGGATAGGAGGATATGAAGCATGTACGTTGTGGATAGAAATGTTGGCAAGATCAACTTTGACACACACTTTGAAGGGTGGTGGAATGATGGAGGAAAAATGGATGGAGAAACTTGAAATTGTGATGGAGGAAAGGTTGTGTATTTTGGAACACAAGGACCCAAAATGGGTGGACAAGGTGATGAAGTATATGAGGTAGTGGATTTTGGAACATGAGAAACCAAAATAGATTTGGCATATGGAAAATGTTTGAAAGGAGGTGGAGCGAAAGCCTTTGGAATCTTGAATGTCAAATTTAATTTTTATTTTGTGTAAGTCTTCCAAAAGAAACTTGGGAATCCACATAGTCTTTGATTTTTATTTCCTTTGTGATGCTTTAGAATGCATTTCTTCAATGAGGGATTTAGGAACCCACATTTTCTTGGTGGACCTTTGCAGCTTTTTAGACATTTATTTTTTCGTGGTGGACCTTTGTGGCCTTTTGGATATTTCTTTTTTCTTTTTATTCACATGTCGATTAGATTGGACACGTTGATCTTGATACATATGTGGATCCTTGGATTTATGATTTTTATTTTTGACATTCAAGTTGCTTCCAAAGGATTTGGGGTTCATGGATGAATAGGAATGATATAGAGGGTTCATATGGATAGGCTCTTGGAATTTTTTCAGGTATGTGTGCCTTTGTTGATCTTGATATCCGATAGGGTAAATGGATGATGAGATAGGAATGGTAAGTGTTAAGGCTTAAAATTGAACCCTATTGAACTATACAGGTTTAAAATTTTTTCCTAACATGGGATTCACTTCTGCATGTGGGAAATGCATAACTAGAAATGAAACCTCCGAGTTCTAGGTCGGTTCCTGTAAAATACTGAATGATGCTCCACCCAAACTCAGAAAAACCTTGAAACTTGATGGGGAAAGGGTTAGAAAGATAGAAGGAACAAAAATATAACCTATGGTGATGCACCAAACTGATAAAATTCACAAAATATAGATAAATGAGCCTTTGGAACTATGAAACTGATTTGGTAAAAAAAAACACTAAACTCTTGCATAGGCTTGCATAAATATTTCATCACAACGTCCTAAACAGAACTTACTAAGAGGAGGCTAACATCACACTTATGAGTTATGTATCTTGAACACTAATTATAACCTGCAAGAAAAAAGGCACTTCTACAAATAGGTGCTGAAATGAGATAGGTGTATAAGGAATAAATCATTCACTAATAATTCTCTCAATCACTAAGATGCACACAAATAAGCAGAAAAGAGATAGGCAAAACAACTCAATCTCTAAACTCCAAAAAGTTGTCACTAGTATTCATGAACCTGGAATGAGTTACAAAGAAATGCAGAAAATAAATCCACTGCCAAAGGAATCCAAAGTCATAGAAGCCCGAAGCTGCATGAGGAAGAACTCCCTAAAACAAGAAGTTACAACCTTCTTTATGCTTCTCCAAAACAGTTGCATCAAAAAAGGACTCTAAAACCTCTTGGGTCGGATTCAACAAGAATCCCTATTTTTTAGGCCTTCAAAAGGCTCCAAAAATACATGTGAGTAAAGAAAATGTCCCTCCTTGACCCCTTCCACCATTAAGGCACCCTAAAAATGCTCCAACTCCCCTAAAATGACTCAAAAAGCCTATATTTTCTCCCCTTGTCTTCAAACATATTCAACCTCCGTGAAGAAGTCCTTCAAACAATTAAAGACACCCTTATTTATCCATTTTACAATATTATTGATTTCTCTTAAATATTTTAATAATCATTAATTGATTTATAAGATACATCAATTAATAATTATTAAATTACATAGACTTTCTCAAAAATAATTTAATAATTATTAATTGATGTATAAAATAAATCAATTAATGATTATTAAATTACACAGTTTTAAAAAAGAAACCAATAACAAGGACAAATAATTATATTACTTAACAATATAATCATATATTAAGGAAATATATGATTGTATAGTTAAGTAATATAACATTTCAAAAATTTAAAACTGCCATTGCAATGGCATAGCCACAGACTTTAAAAGGGACTTGAAAAGATAATACAAAATGCCAAAGGGAAACTAAAAGCCTTTCCCTAAAAGTATAATACAAGATATTTTTTCATTTGTATTTGATGCTTTTGCTGAGAAAAGCATGACAGCTCTGAGGAAAAGATTTTGAAACCCTAAGGAAAAGCCATGAAAGAAGGGAAACTGTTGTTTCGGGCACCATAGAAGGAGATAACACAAAATTTGTTGAGGAAAATGACACCTCTTGTTTGATGCGTGGCCACCATAGAGGAAAATCTAGGATTTGACTGCAGAAAATACTTCAAACCATGGGTAAGAGACCATGTTGCGTTGAATCCACCCTATTTTTTCTTTCCTTTGGTTATCTTTGACACTTTCCTTCTAGAATCTTCTGGCCGCTATGTTGTATTTCCCTGTATTATATGTTCTTTGAATCAAAGCCATGACTGTTCTTTTCAAAGAAAGTACTTACTAGATGAGCCTATAGCCGCCATGCAAGGATATCAAAATATTTATTGTTTTCATTCTCAATAAACTAGTTTCTTCTAGAACACGTGGCTTCTAGGAGGAAAATGACCAAGATCGTTTCATAAAAAAGATCATCTCCTTTCAAAATATTTTCTGTTCTTGGAAGAAAATGTGATTTTGCTTAACAGATATACCATTTCTTTTGAACTTCACTGTTGCTTCCATTTGAGCTTATGTTCTTCACTTTACTGCATGTTTTAAAATTTTGAATATGTTATTATTCACCATGCTTTGAAAAAGATGCCTATTGTTCTGAAAACACATTCAAGGCTCAAACTCCTTTGATTTTGTAAAAAAAAAAAATGAGCTAGGTATTTCTCTGTAGAATTTGGAAATCTGTAATCTGCTTTACTTTCCTTTCTTTGCACTCTTCCAACATATGTCCTTTTGTATGGAAATTGAAACTCTATTTTTTTTTCTCTTTTCATGGTAGCTTCAGTAGTAACATTATTTAATTCTGGCACCTCCCATGATTCTCAGTCTTCCGAGAAAACATGACTGGGTGATCAGTATACTCATGACAGATGTGGTAGGCTAGTATGAACAACTTCCTCCTCCCTGCACGATCCATACACAACATTTCTATTTTGTTTCACACACTTTTCTACTCCCTACTGTATATACCTGCTATAGTATCCAACTTCTGGGACAATGTTGTATTTTGAAAGATAAAAAATAGAATTGTTATCCTTATCCAAAACTAATCATCTGGTGCTCCAATTTCTGAATCTGATATTTGATTTTGATAATCTTGGATTCCTTATACTGCATAATACACACACACTGATATCTATAACTTTTCATTCACATAGCAAATAAAATTGTACCATGAATGACATTCAGAGACTTCATTTGGTGTATTTGATTACTCTCATTATGACATATGAGAACATTCTAGAACATCAACAACCCTGCCTTCGATACTTTCTGACCTTTTCCGTTGTGATCCATTTCACTTCATGGCTGGCAACATTTCACTGTCTTAGTGCATTCTTACTTGTTGCTACACATGATGTATGAAGGTCCATTTCTAATTTATGTTGTGTGCTTCCTTGGGCTCCTCTTTTCATAAATTTCATTGTTACTTCTCTTGTAGCTGTTGCAATGCTTTCTTGAATACTCTTGTTATGTATCAATAACTCTTTGATTTCACCCCCAACAAGCTGGGCTCGATCCTTGTGGGAGCCTCATTTTACCCCACTTGCCAGGATGAAGCACATGTATCTACACATAACACATCTAGTTAGGAAAATATTGGATCTTTCTAGTTTAGAGAGTATTTGATATTTCATAGGTAGGAGGATGAAATAGTCTTCTGTCATTGCTTAGAAATTTCAAAGTTCTAACATCATTTCTTTAACAAATTTGCAGGTTAGGGCAGAAAGCATGGAAGGACAAAGTAGGAGTTAGCAGATAAAGAGTTGTTGCAAAGACATGCTTCAAGCTTCCAGTCATTCAGGCAATGACTGGATTCCTTTCATTCACTTGTTTATGTACTTTTGAATGCTTCCTAGATTAGAAAAATGTAATATTTTCCTTGATAGTTTCATGGCATGTGTGAAGCAACCATTATTTTGATCAATAAATATGTTACATTTTCAGAAAAGATATATGATATTCTTTTTTTATTCATGATATGTACTTTACTTTTCATCATCAAATGCAACATATAATTTGAATCAAACTCAAAGTAACAATTATACGCAAAACATAAAAGCTCAAATGTACCTCAACATTTAGAATGCAAGGCTCTATCCGATTGAGTCGGGTAGGTGAAAATATGTAACATTTTTTGGTGACCTTCGTTGTATGGCTGCCTGATAGACATTTTGACCAGTAGCTTTTCATCCATTGGGTGGCAGAGTTGACTCAAATGCTTACCCAGACTCTACAACCAGACTTCTAAATGTATGTATTTTTCAATATGCACAAGATATGTGTATGAATGAATACAATCTACTATTGCATTTTTTTGTATGCATAGCTGTGCAGATAGGAAAATATGTGCATTTACTTTTCTGTTAAATCTTCTCTTTGGTAACATTTGCACATGTATTTGTGGAGCTAACAGGAAGTGATGACTTGCGGGTACTATTGATGTGTGTGGGAATGTTATGACACAACAAATTGAACTCTTTACATATATCAGCATGCATGTGTATATGAGTTGGACTTAAGTAGCAAGACATTTCTCAGACTGATGTACATGTGCATGGGTGAGATAAACAACATCTTGACACTGAAGCCTTTGACACATGATTTTCTGATTTCAGCTTTGAACCTTGGAGCCTTGACTAGCAACATCCTAAAACAACAACTAGACCTAGGAAAACAAAACAAACTATGCTTGGGCAGCACTTTATTGAAACAAAAACCTAACCTAGGCTAACCTACCCTAAACTTATCAGCAATAAACCACTAAATAAAGCCATTCATAGGTTCCAAAAAATATTTTCCTTTCCTCAATGCACAACGAAAATCATATCCATAAGAAACTGTATGGAAAAATGAGATACATTTGACCAATTGGTGCAATGCCTTTAGAAGAACAAAAGTAAGTTCACTTCAAAAATATGGTCAAGATGTTTATTGATTTGTTTTTGACCAGCACATTGCATCTCCTCTTCTTCAGCTACACCTTCAAGTTTAGGTGCTAGAGTTGGCACCTCCTTGGTCTCATTTAGCCTTTCTAGGTGTCTGATAGGACAACCCTTGGAAATAAAAACCTTTGAGGTTGACTTTTTGATCAACGCCATCTAAAAAATAGCTCCAAGAGAATGTTCTGCTGCTGCACTATCTTTGAGCTGATCCCGAACTGTGATGCTCATTGTTATCGACTTTGAACCTAGTTCTGAACAAAACCTCTCAAGATCATCCCAGAACTAATTTTCCTCCAAATCACTTTCCTCATTTTGCATGTCAACATTCTTAGCAGCAGGCTTCCTCTCAGGAAAACATTCATTGCTCTGTCCTTCATCAACTGAGGTAAGTGACATATTAGAAATATTGTCCTCTTCGACAAAACAAGGCAGCTCCTTAAATAAATTAGTCTCCAATTCGATGATATGTTTGGCAAAATTATGAGATTCATCAAATAATTATGATATAGTTTTTTCCCTTTCCTTACAAAGAGCTTCTTTGAGTTGTATCTGATGAACTTCCTTAACATATGTAACCTTTGAGATTAGGAACTCTATTGTCGATTTGTGCTCTTGTAATTCTCTATCATGAAACTCATCATGAGCTGCTAATGTTATTTGAAATTCTTCTTCTTTTGCAGTTTTAGAAACACTAAACTTTATCAACTCTTTCTCATGAACTTCATTTAGTGTTGCTAGATTGCTTGCAAGGGCTACCTGACCTTGTTGCTTCCCTATAATGACCTCTTCATACTGCTTCCACCTGGCATCGAACTGCTCATTTTCTTGTGTCTGCATATGCCTTTTTTCTGTTTCCAACACCTCTTCATAGTATGTCCTCTGCTCTTCCAGCTCTTTATGATACGGCTCCTGAAGAGCCAACATCTCCTGCTGCTGGATATGAGCTTGATATGACCATTCCTCCTACTGCAACTTCAATGCTTGTTGGAAATACATTTCTTGTTTCTGAACAGGGAAAGGTTCACTGTAAGTATTTTGTGATTGCTGGGTGGGAGGGTGGTAAGCATGAGATGAATGCTACCCTTCAAATTCTGGCATGAAAATAGCAGTACAGCTCTGTTGAGATGACTGATATTCATAGAATGGAGGAAGACTGTCATGAAATGGAGGATGGTGATCCATTTTAGGCACTCAATCTGCCTAAAACCAGTAGATATGAACTCAGAGTCACCAGATATGCAAAATAATGACCTCTGAAAGGTCTGAAACCTGCTGGATGCATATCAGATTTAGCAAGACTATGAAAACTATGACCTCTTGGTTCTACTGGACGTGCCAAAAACTGTTAAGGCTTAAAATTGTACCCTGTTAAGCTATTCAAGTTTAACAATTTTTCCTAACATGGGATTCACTTCTGCATGTGGGAAATGCATAACTAGAAATGAAACTTTTGGGTTCTAGGCCGGTTCCTGTAAAATATTGAATGATGCTCCACCCAAACTCAGAAAAACCTTGAAACTTGATGGGGAAAGGGTTAGAAAGATAACAGGAACAAAAATCTAACCTATGGTGATGCACCAAACTAATTAAATTCACAAAATACAGATAACTGAGCCTTTGGAACTATGAAACTGATTTGGTAAAAAAAAAACACTAAACTCTTGCATAGGCTTGCATAAATATTTCATAACAAGGTCCTGAACAGAACTTACTAAGAGGAGGCTAACATCACACTTATGAGTTATGTATCTTGAACACTAATTATAACCTGCAAGAAACAATGCACTTCTACAAATAGGTGCTGAAATGAGATAGGATTATAAGGAATAAATCATTCACTAATAATTCTCTCAATCACTAAGATGCACACAAATAAGCAGAAAAGAGATAGGCAAAACAACTCAATCTCTAAACTCCAAAAAGCTGTCACTAGTATTCATGAACCTGGAATGAGTTACAAAGAAATGCATAAAATACATCCACTGCCAAAGGACTCCAAAGTCATAGAAGCCCGAAGCTGCATAGGGAGTTCTCCCCAAAACAAGAAGTTACAACCTTCTTTATGCTTCTCCAAAATAGTTGCATCAAAAAAGGACTTTAAAACCTCTTGGGTCGGATTCAACAAGAATCCCTATTTTTTAGGCCTTCAAAAGGCTCCAAAAATACATGTGAGTAAAGAAAAAGTCCCTCCTTGACCCCTTCCACCATTAAGACACCCTAAAAATGCTCCAACTCCCCTAAAATGACTCAAAAGCCTATATTTTATCCCCTTGTCTTCAAACATATTCAACCTCCATGAAGAAGTCCTTCAAGCAATTAAAGACACCCTTATTTCTCCATTATACAATATTATTGATTTCTCTTAAAGATTTTAATAATCATTAATTGATTTATAAGATACATCAATTAATAATTATTAAATTAAATAGAATTTCTCAAAAATATTTTAATAATTATAAAATAAATCAAATAATGTATAAAATAAATCAATTAATGATTATTAAATTACATAGTTTTAAAAAATAAACCAATAACAAGGATAAATAATTATATGACTTAACAATACAATCATATATTAAGGAAATATATGATTGTATAGTTAAGTAATATAACATTTCAAAAATTTAAAACTGCCATTGCAATGGCATAGCCGCAGACTTTAAAACGGACATGAAAAGATAATACAAAATGCCAAAGGGAAACTAAAAGCCTTGCCCTAAAAGCATAATACAAGATATTTTTTCATTTGTATTTGATGCTTTTGTTGAGAAAAGCACGACAGCTCTAAGGAAAAGATTTTGAAACCCTAAGGAAAAGCCATGAAAGAAGGGAAACTGTTGTTTTGGGCGCCATAGAAGGAGATAACACAAAATTTGTTGAGGAAAATGACACCTCTTGTTTCATGCGTGGCCACCATGGAGGCAAATCTGGGATTTGACTGCAGAAAATACTTCAAACCACGGGTAAGAGACCATGCTGTGTTGAATTTGTCCTATTTATGCTTTCCTTTGGTTATCTTTGATGCTTTCCTTGTAGAATCTTCTAGCCGCTATGTTGTATTTCACTGTATTATATGTTGTTTGAATCAAAGTCATGACTGTTCTTTTCAAAGCAAGTACTTACTAGTTGAGCCTATATCCGCCATGCAAGGATCTCAAAATATTTATTGTTTTCATTCTCAATAAACTTGTTTCTTCTGGAACACGTGGCTTCTAGGAGGAAAACGACCAAGAACGTTTCATAAAAAATATCATCTCCTTTTAAAATATTTGTTGTTCTTGGAAGAAAATGTGATTTTACTTAACATATATACCATTTCTGCTGAACTTCACTGTTGCTTCCATTTGAGCTTATGTTCTTCACTTTATTGCATGTTTTAAAATGTTGAATATGTTGTTATTTGCCATGCTTTGAAAAAGATGCTTGTTGTTTTGAAAAACATTCAAGGCTCAAACTCCTTTGATTTTGTAAGAAAAAAAAATGAGCTGGGTATTTCTCTTTAGAATTTGGAAATCTGTAATCTGCTTTACTTTCCTTTCTTTGCACTCTTCCAACATATGTCCTTTTGTATGGAAAATTGAAACTCTATTTTTTTTCTCTTTTCATGGCAGCTTCAGCAGTAACATTATTTAATTCTGGCACCTCCCATGATTCTCAATCTTCCGAGAACACATGATTGGGTGATCAGTATACTCATGACAGATGTGGTAGGCTAGTATGAATGACTTCCTCCTCGCTGTACGATCCATACACAACATTTCTATTTTGTTTCACACACTTTTCTACTCCCTATTGTATAGACCTGCTAGAGTATCCAAATTCTGGGACCTTGTTGTATTTTGAAAGATAAAAATAGAATTTTTATCCTTAGCCAAAACTAGTCATTTGGTGCTCCAATTTGTGAATCTGATATTTGATTTTGATAATCTTGGATTCCTTATACTGCATAATACACTCACACACTAATATCTGTAAATTTTCATTCACATAGCAAATAAAATTGTACCATGAATGACATTTTGAGACTTCATTTGGTGTATCTGATTACTCTCATTATGACATATGAGAACATTGTAGAACATCAGCAACCCTGCCTTCGATACTTTCTGATCTTTTCCATTGTGATCCATTTCACTTCATGGTTGGCAACATTTCATTGTCTTAGTGCATTCTTACTTGCTGCTACACATGATGTCTGAAGTTCCATTTCTAATTTATGTTGTGTGCTGCCTTGGGCTCCTCTTTTCATAAACCTCATTGTTACTTCTCTTGTAGCTATTGCAATTCTTTCTTGAATACTCTTGTTATGTATCAATAACTCTTTGATTTCACCCCAATAAGCTGGGCTCGACCCTTGTGGGAGCTTCTTTTTACCCCACTTGCCAGGATGAAGCACATGTATCTGCACATAACACAACTAGTTAGGAAAATATTGGATCTTTCTAGTTTAGAGAGTATTTGATATTTCATAGGTAGGCGGATGAAATAGTCTTCAATCATTGCTTAGAACTTTCAAAGTTCTAACATCATTGCTTTAACAAATTTGCAGGTTAGGGCAGCAAGCATGGAAGGACAAAGTAGGAGTTAGCAGATAAAGAGTTGCTGCAAAGACATGCTTCAAGCTTCCAGTCATTCAGGCAATGGATGGATTCCTTTCATTCACCTGTTTATGTACTTTTGAATGCTTCCTAGATTAGAAAAATGTAATATTTTCCTTGCTAGTTTCACGGCATGTGTGAAGCAATCATTATTTTGATTAATAAATATGTTACATTTTTAGAAAAGATATATGATATTCTTTTGTTATTCATGCTATGTACTTTACTTTTCATCATCAAATGCAACATATAATTTGAATCAAACTCAAAGTAACAATTACATGCAAAACATAAAATCTCAAATATACCTCAACATTTAGAACACAAGGCTCTATCCGATTGAGCTGGGTAGGTGAAAATATGTAATAGTAAGCATGGTAGATGAATAAATATAAGGACCCAATACGAATGGAAGGGATGAAGATTGTAGCTTTGGGAAATAGGGACCCAAAATGGATTTAGAGAATTGAGACTTTAGCTTTGGGATATAGTGACCCAAAATATATTTGGAGGATGTGGAAGGTGTATGATTATTTTGAATGGAGGGATATAAGGTGTGAAAATGGTATCAAAATCTTTAGAGTGAGCTATATTTCCATAGTCATCATATTTTAGATTTATCTTTATCTCATTTGGCTCATTGGAAGCTTTGATAGGAGAAACTGAAGCTTGAGGGGATTGATTATCATGAAATGGATTGGGAGGAATGATAGATTTTTGAGATAGACATGGAGGATCATGACAAGAATATCATGAGCTACTTTGATCTTGACATGGAAGAGGATCATTGTATGAGGTAGAAAGAGTCTGTTGCTCTTGGTTTTTAGTAGGCTTATTGAAAATGGTAGAAGGGATATCCTAATCTTTCTTGGGAAGTGGATAAGATATAGGACTTGGAGGGATAATTTGTTCTTGAGATGGTAGGGTATCATTAGATTTTTTAGAAAGGGTACTTTTCTCTTGATTTTTAATAGGCTCCTTGGAAACGGTGAAAGGGATATCTTGATCTTGTTTAGGAGGTGAATAAGATGTGAGGTTTAAAGGGATAATTTGTTCTTGACATGGAGGGATATCATCTTGGAATAAGTTTAAGGGTATGAGAGAATCACCATGAAACTCTAGGGATATGAGGTCTTGGTCAAATATTGGATATGATTGGATAGTATGTTGATCTTGATCTTTACTAAGACTTGTTTCTTCACACTTTGACTTAACTTCTTGACATGGATCCACTGCTAAGGACAAGGGATGAGTTTGGATATGCATGGGGGATTCTTGAATGTATGATGAAGGATAATTTTGAATAGGCCCGATAGGAATTGAAGCACATGATGGCTTGGGGTCTAAGATCTTTGAATCATGGAAGAAACTTGTAGCAAGATTGAAATTAGCCTGGATTTCTTTTAGAGGAAGCCCTTGAAGATATACATAGTCAACATGGAAAGTATCACCCTTAGGTTTTTTTCTTGATGGAGATGGTGTAGGTACCAGTGTGAAGCTTTAGCAGATGGAGGAATGGTGGAAAAGTCATAGGCTGCATGAGGACCATTTCTAGACATAGGTTCATGGTTTAGATGTTGCTTGAGAGTAGTATTTTGTTCTCCATTAGATGACTCATTAGGATTTTGTACTTCAATTATGGCATCATCAATTAGAACTTAGATTTTATTTTTGAACTCCATGCAATTTGAAGTTTTATGTCTATTATGTTGATGGTATGCACAATAGTTTCTCAAAAATATAAATCAATAGGAAGTCGTTTGAGTAATGAGATTTTTATCAAGTAGTTCTTCCAAAGATTATTCATAAGATTGTCCCAAAGGAGTAAATGATCTATCCAATGGACATTTAAATTCACGTGTATTTTCCAAAGGGGTATTGGATTCAATATTTTTATGATATATTTTGTTGTTGTCATATGATTGATAGACAAGACTCTCAACGAAATCTAATGTAACTTCCTCTTCATTCTCTTGATCAAAGATACGATGGTCATGAAGTGGTTCTTGATTAAAGATGGGTTTGTAATGCTTAGATGCCTCTTTGTTTGAAGAAAAGGGAGACATGTTAGATCATGATTAAAGAGAAAAGGAAACATTGATCTTAATGAGTCTTTTTTCAATGGTGTATCCTTTTCTTCCTTTAGGTATTGGATTTTTGATTGCAAAGATTGAATTTTATCTGCGACAGTTGCAATAAGATTCTCTTCTTCATTGTTACCATGATTAGGGTATCTAGATCATTTATTTTTAACCATCATGTTATTGAATTGATGTTATTGTCTAGGTGGTTGAGGAGGTGTGGTCTCTCCCCTATGCAAATTTTTGTCTTCCGGTAAAGACAATTTAACATGATAGGATTTTGTCCAAACTAGCATGAAAAAGGAATTGTGAATATTTGTTGAAGAAGTATCCTTTTGAGAAAATGATGATTTTTATGAACGTTGGATCTTTTAAATAGATGTTTTTTTTTTCTTCAAGATCATGTATCATCAAGCATAACAACCACAAATACACATGTTTTCTAACTTCTAGAAAGCTATAAAAGTGTATATTCTTGGATGTTTTTGACAAGGTCTCCACAAGAAAACAATTCAGTCAAGCTACCTATGGTCAATTTGGTTCAACAAGGTTTAAAAAGGCATGCTTGCTACTTAACCATGTTGTAATAAAGATTCCATTCAAAAATATTTGAGTCTATCCCCCATTACAGAGGCCTCCCACACGCGTAAAACACAATTTTGCGCAATCCTGAAGGACTAATAGAGGAGGTATGATTCTCAAGTCTTTTCGTCACTCACCTATTAAGGATGAATTTTTTATATAGTGGGTTGGATTACCATGGATAAAATGGTTGTATCCCACTTGGGTTTTTCCCTCTCACCATCCTCAATAAAGCAAATCTTGGGAGGCAGGCCCACTAAAGATCTAGCAAGTATATGGAAAGAAATAAATTAAATGAATAAGTAGGTTTAGGAGTTTGATTCACCCAAAGGGTGCAGATAATATCCCTACTACTTCCTCACTTCCAAAAATATTAACAAAGTTTATTCCAAGCCTCTTTAATCTAGTGGGATTAGAGTGTTTTTGTTTTTTTTATTCACCCAAAGAGTGAAGATCATATACCTTAGCACTTTTTATCCACAAAAAAGGAGGCTTAGTTAGGTGTTTGGTTCATTACCTAGCTCCTTTCTATCCCAAATTTATCATGTCAAGGAGTTTGATTCACCAAAGGTGAAGAACATATCCCTAATGCTTCACTCAAGATTTCAATATTCTCTTTTACCTTAAGCTAGATGTGTGAATGAAATTGCCACAATTTAACAAAATACATAAGGATTTAGGAATACCTCATTTTGATGCTAGTAAAGGCTAGGAGCATTTATGTTTTTTTTTTTGTTTTTTTTTAAATTTAATTTTTCTTTTTGTATACTCACCTAGTGGCGATTGTTCTAGCTCCTTAGCATCCAAGTATTCTCATCAAAATGTTAGTTTCAACAACCAAGCAAAACAAAGTGAAGGAAAATTGAAACCATATCCACCTCAAATAAATGAACAAATACTTAAGTCAAAGATGGAAACTTAGTTTGATAGAGTTTGAGAATTTTGATGTAATGTTCGTATGATTTCTCTTCTTCTTCTAATTTTTCCACTATGTTTGCGTTCTGGATTTGTTTAGCACATTTATTCAATCTTTTAGATTCCTTCTCTTTCCAATAATCCGGTACTCTACACTTTTCTTTTTGAACTTTAAGATGTATCTTATTCAAACGAGAGAAGTATCTAAAGGACTATATGGCATGTTATAAAATGCTTGGTAAAGGTTAGTGATCTTCCAATACCTATTTCGTGCTTGAATTATTTCTTCCAACATTTTGGCTTTAATTTCTAATTGTATCTATTTTACTTCTTTGTATAGCTTCTTTGACTCTTTCTTTTAATGATAATTGTATGATTTGTGTATTGCTTTCTGAGTTTTTCTTGATTTGATCCTTTTAATCATCTGCAATTCATCAAAAAAACATCAATTAATTGTCAAATTTATCAATTATACAACTTGAATTTGATGTTTCTTATCATTAACCAAATGCAATGTAAAAAAGATCGAATGCAACTAAAGACAAACCAAATACAACTCAAAAAATACCAGATGCAACTTGGAATAGACTGAACGCAACTCAACATAGACTAGATGCAACTCAGAACAAACCGAATGCAACTAAACACGGACTAGATGCAACTCAAAATAGACCGAATGCAACTAAACACATACCAGATGTAACTCAAGATTTACTAAATGTTTATGTAGAATCTTCTAAATTTCACACAATGAAATGCAAAGTTTTCCAAATAATATGCAAAATTCACTAAATGAAATGCAAAGTTTTCAAAAGATATGAAAAGTTTCCAAAAGATATGCAAATCTTCCTAAATGCTATGCAAACTTCACTAAATAATAGAATTTACAACATAACCCTCAAATAGAGTCTATTTATCATCAAAAACCAATTGTGAGCTTCTTTGGACCAAGTGCGAGCTTGTACAAACCAGGTGTGAGCTTCTTTATACTAGGTGCGATATTTCACTGACCGGATGCTATCTTTCACAAACCAAGTGTGAGCTATGACAGGCCATGTGTGAGCTTATTTGTACCAGGTGTGAGCTTCTTTGTACCAGGTGTGAGCTTCTTTGTACCAGGTGCAAGTTTCTGATGATTTCGGAGAATATGAAATGTAAATTATTCAAAATTGATGTTTAGAAAGTGGGGCTTGAGCCCCACGGTGGGCACCAAATGTAGTCCGTAAACCTGCAATTCACAAACCTGCATGAAACATTAGTTTAACATACTTTTCAATCAAACTTTGAAAGATCTAACTAGGTTAATCAACTTTGAAAGTGAAAGCAAATTAAGAGCATCTCAAGGATATCTATCTAGAAGGACTAAACAAATTCTCTCAATTGCAAAGCATCCTAGAGTCACAACCCCTAGAATGAGAATTGTGATGAAAATATGTATCTAAGATGTAAATTAAGGTGAAATGCCCTATTCTATGCTCAAAATCTATGTAAACATGAATGATTTTTCCATTATAACAATACTATTCAAGAATGCTCCAATGCTAAATGCCCAATTCAAGATGCAATTTTAATGTGAATTCTTACTCTAAATGTGCATTGGTCAGTTTACACAAAGAAAATCCTCCTATTTATAGGAATTCCCAAGGGTAGGGGGTGAATTTGATTAACCAAGGTCAAGGTAGAGTTGAGGTCAAGGTTGAGTGATGGGTTTCAAATAGGGGGACAAGATGAAAAAAGGAGTGGTGAGGATAGCAAAGCCTAAATGAGTGGCTAAGATAGCAAAGCCTTGGAGTGATCCATGTGCTCTTCATCCCTTCTTCTCATTGGCTCTTTGATTATTTGTACCCTTTTTTCAAAGTAATTAGGATTTAATTAAATCAATCAATTAATTAAATTAGCCATGTAAGGGGTTTTAATGGGTTGCATTTGATTTATTTAATTTGAACTATATAACTTATTGATTTAATCAGTTACATAGTTTAATTAATCCCATTTTGGCTTAAATTTAATTAATTAATGGATTTTTTATTTAATCCATGATGTTGACTTGATTTGACCCTTTTTGACTTTAGTTGACCATGTTGATTTTGGTTGACTAGTTTAGGGTGTCTATAACCTCAATATTTCCTTGTGCAAGACTATGGGAGACTATTATGAATGGATTCCTGAATTAGACACCTTATGATAGGGACCACCCAGAGTACCTTTGAAAGCTTGGTAATGCTTGTTCAAGGAAAATAGTAATTTCCCCAAGACACTCATCATATCAATCCCTCCTTGATATTAACACTTGGCTAATATGGCTTCCAACATCCATTGTGTGTTGTTGGAATGTCATATTCCGAGGAGTCAGTGAGTGTGTTCCTAAGTCAATGAGAAATTATTTCCAATCTCAACCAAAATTGTAAAGGATAGACGTGTTTGGAGTTTTTGATGTGTTTGAAATCAAAATGAAAGATAAATATCTCAATATATCACCTCTCAGATGATTACAAACATTTTCAAACCTTCAGACTCATGGGAATTTAATAGACAAACCTTTACATTTGACAAATTTTACTCATTTTCAATCTTAGTGGCAAATGAAAAACAATCTGTTAGATGCTCACATATGGTATAGAGGATCATTTTTGGTGAACATGATCACATTTGGTTAATCCAGGATCACATCCGGTAATAGAGCATGTTTAGGATCACATCTTGTAAAGTTGAGTCAGTGTGACATCACATCTTGTCTATTTATGGTCACATTTGGTTAGTCGCATCTAGGACAGTGAGTGTTTAAGAATGTGTCAGAATCTTGATCGTTGCAATTTTGGATACCCTTTTTGTCCCTCGAATAGGTTTAGTCATTATCATCAATCAACCTGAAATTTTTAATTAGTAAAAATGAAAGTGTACCTGCATGCATTCCAAATTTTCAAACAATCATTATCAAGTCATGTTGTCTTATCACCTTCAATCCTCTTTGGTTCCCAACTCAACATTGGGGCATTCTAACCCTCTGACACTGGAACTTATCAATAACCTTGTCTTATCAAACTCACACTTACAATCCTTTGGAAAAACACACTTTGACTTTTTCAAACCTTTTTACACATCAAGACAATCTTACAATGGTTTAAAAAAATGGGCTAAACCTTATGGTCTTAACAATGAGAAAGAAGAGATTCTTATTGCGGCCTTATCAAAACAAGTTCAATCTTTGAAATCTGAAATTCAGGACTTTAAGGGAGAAAAGGCTACATCACCCAACAAGTCATCATTAAGATCGATCTTTCCTTTTCTCTATGATCATGAGCCATATGTACCCCCCTTTCCTTCAAACAAGGAGGCATCTAAGCACAAAAAACCCATCTTTTATCAAGAACAACTTCATGGTCATCCTATCTTTGATCAAGAGAATGGAGAGGAAGTTACATCAGATTCTATTGAGATTATTGTCTATCAATCATGCAACAACAACAAATCAAACCATCATAATCTTGAATCTCATATCTCTTTGGTGAACACAAGTGCATCTAAACGTCCATTGGATAGATCATTTACTCCTTTGGGACAATCTTCTGAATTAACATTGGAAGAACCCCTTGAAATCAATCTCATCACATTTCCACAAATCACTTGACATGGACTTTCATTCTTGAGTACCTACTGTACGTATCATCAACACAATGAGCATAAAACTTCAGATTGCGTAGAATTGAAACACAAAATACAAAATTTCATAGATGTTGACATAATTAAAATTGAAAATCCTAATGAATCATCTAGTGAAGATACTATTCTCAAGAAAGATCTAAATTATGAACCTATTTATACTAATGGTTCTCACGTAGACTCCACTTCCTCTGACATTCATTTATCTTCTAAAGAAGTAAAGCTATCTAAATTCCCTCCATTAAACAAAGAGCCTAATGCTTTTAATGCTAACTATGTCTACCCTCAAGGACTACCTCTAAAAGAGATCCAAGCTAATCTGCATATAGTTACAAGTCTTTTTAAGGCTTTAAAGATCATAGAACTGAAAATTCCATGTGCTTCAAAGACTATCATGCCTATTCCAAATTATCCTTCATCAGCCCTTCAAGAATCCCTGATACTGATTAAAGCCCCTACCTTGTCCTTCGAAGTGGCTCCATGTTAAGAGGATAATCCAAAGTATGAAGAAACAAATGATTAAAGATCAAGACATTATCCAATTCTCTCCAACATTTGATGAAGATCCCATATCCCTAAATCTTCGGGTGATCACCTCGTGTCCTTTCATTTCTTCCAAGAAGATATCCCTCCACCTCAAGAGCTACATACCTCTCTATATCCTAAGCAAGATCAAGATATTCCCTCTACTTCTAATAATCCTATTGAAAATCAAGAGCACCGTACTCTTCCCAAATTATCCAAAGATCCTTGTCAAGATTAGAGTATCACATCATTTACTTGTCATACTCCTCCATATCCACCTCAATAAACCATTATTCCCCCAAATCTCTTGTAGGATAATAAATCCCCTCAATCTCCAGTGGTGCCTGTTAAAGTTGCTCCTATCAAATTTACTCACGAGCCTATTGATATAAAGATAAATTCTAAACAAAAAAGCCGCGTTCATGCAACTCACTCTACAAAAGTTGATATACCTTCCACATCTTATTCCCCTCCATTTGCACATAAGCATCAACTTTCTCCATCATCCAAATCCATCCTTGGTCCCTATATTTGAAAGTGGAAGCCATGAAATATTACATCTATATTGGGTCCTTGTATCCCTCCATCCAACATATCTATCACTCCTAGCTTGTCATCCAATTACCCTATCTCCTATCAATATCCACAAAGACATGCATCCTTGAACCGTCCATATCAACCCATCCATATGAACCAGCCATATCATCCTTATTCATCCATAATTCCCAAGTCATTTGGAAGCAATTTGAATGTCAAACAAATAAATTAGAAATATAATAATCCACTTATATATCAAGATCACCGTGTCCTATCTAATCAACATGTGAATACAAATAAAAAAGAGATAATAAAGATACCACAAAGGTCCAACAAGAAAATAAAAAAATTGAAGAAAACGTGGGTTCCAAAATCCTTCATTGAAGAAGTGCATTTTAAAGCATCCAAAAGAAAATAAAAATCAAAAGCTATGTGGATTCTCAAGTCATTCTTAAAAGAATTGAATGTAAAAGAAAAATCAGAGTTGGCATCCAAGCTTCCAAAGGCTTCCACTCCATTCCTTTCAAAAACTTTCCATCTTCCAAATTTATTTTGGGTCCTCATCTCCCAAAATCCATTACCAAGATCCATATCCATTCCTACATCAAAACATCAAGCTATTCCACCCACTTTTCCTCTATCATTTCATCTTCCTTCAAGGTGCATGTCATTGTTGACCTTGTCACCCTATCCATCTACACCTATGCAAACCTATCAATACCCTCTCCAATTTCCTACACCTACCTACTACCCATCTATCCCATATCCTTCTATCCCTCTTATCTAATCCATCGCATGAATCCATGGATACCATTTCCCTTACCCTCCATATAATTCCCCTATCATCATCTTTGAGCATAACTTTCAGTGGTCTTGACCCATCATCACATATCCTTCAAAGGAACATTATCCAAAGAGAAAAAAAGTTAAAAAAATACAAAAAGAGAAAAAGTGCCTTGGTGAAAACTTGGTAAACAGGTGCCTTGGTAGAAAAAGTAAAGAGAAATAAATCCATCCTATGGTGAAAACCACTTCTTGTGGCACCTTGGATAAGTACCATGATCAAAACCTAGAAAACAAGCGTCATACATAATTCCTCCTACTTTCACTCTTCACTTGGGGGCAAGTTCCTTCCACGCTACCCTATCCATCATATCCTCCACCATGTAGCTACCCTATCGTGATCTTGCTTATCCCAAGACAATACTCACTATCCATAAAAAATTCTTGCACTAATCCCAAAACAATCACTTATACCTCCATCGCCCCTTATCTTGATCATATTGTCATAACAATATCCTCTCTAAATTGACCGCTTGGTCTCGATGAACAGGAAGAACAAAAAATGCAAAACAAGTTCTTAAAACTCTCTTGATATGTCCACTCTTTTGGACTACATGATATCCTACATGTTTTTTATGACATTAGGTCATTATCCTATATGCTATTTAGCACCACTTCATGAGCCTACATTAATATATTCCTTTTCCCTAGGTTGGGTAATCTAAAGGAGACTGCCCTTGAAGGTCACATTCACTTGCTACATCCATCATTGGCTATCCACTTATGGTCCATTAGTTTTCTCATTGATATGTAATGCCCTGCACCTTTCTAGACATTGGGGGCAAACATATGTGATCATGCTTGAGAATTGGTAATCTTTAAAAATCCAAAAACATTTAAAATTTTTGAAAAATCCAAAAATATTTAAAAATCTTTTAAAATCCAATTAATCATAAATTTCAAAAATCCAAAAATTGTCAAATTGGCATTTATCCTCACCACTTGTGCATATATTGTATATTCTTTTTTGTATCCTCTCATCATATTTTGGAGCCAATCCACATCTCATCCTTAGGATCTGTCACATTTAGCTAGGGACAAGTTTGTGTTCATCTTGGGGAGTCAGGTTCCTAGTCTTCATTTCAACCATCTTCCTGCGTGGAGTCAGCCACATTACCTATCAAATATCATGAGTTTTACTGCTACACAATGGTGTTTTTGAACACCCCACGAGCTTAAATGAACAGTGTTTCTCAACACTCATCAAACAAATAACAATCAGAAAACAAAAGCAATTACACACAATCAACCAACAATATTTCTCACAACTACCTATCATGGATAACATGGTTGTAATTTTTCTTAGCATGTCTTCCGAGTGACTCTATGATGTCTTTAAAGTAGAGAAACAAGGACATGGGGAATGCTATTTTCTTTGATTTCTGTCTATTATCATTGATTGCCGATTGTCGTATTTCCTAAGGAATTCTGGTAGTCACTGGACTAGAAGACCAAAGAAGGAATATGATATTTTCTTTGTTCATTGCTTGTGAGTTAATTCATAATAGTGTGCAAATTTGTATTAGGACATGATCACCAAATAATCATAAAGGACATTTTTATAGGAAAAGGATTAATTCTTGTTTGTTAATTCATAAAAGAAATATTCATATCATCGTGGTCTCCTGAGTAACAGCGGTGGTTGTACTTTCTTGCAACTAACACCTAACAACTAACCGCTCTATGATGATAAATGCTATTTTGAATTACCAGTGACAGTCCTAGAGGTCTTCATATAGCTGGATTCATGATTAATATAGTTGCACTCATATTTAAGCTTGCATAGATACTTGAACTCGGGATAATACCCATCACAACAGATCTTCCATAAACATGTGCATACATTTGCATGAGCATCATAATAGAAGAAGATCAAAAGACTGAAAATCATGGAATATTGTATCTCATTCTAGGAGCATTCATTTCATTCTTGCATTCATTTGACTTGATCAAAATCACCTCATGGAGGGAAATCTATCTTCAACATTGTTGAGTATCACATCTAAGATCCTTAAATCTTTCATCATGGCTGATCATTATCAAGAGCTCAATCGAAATAGATTCTAAAAAAAATTTCTTCTACATCAATATAAATCTAATATTCTAAATCAATTCAACATTTTCTCAAATCATATCCAACATTATTCAGTTTTCTTCTATCTAATTTCAATCTCACTCCCAAGGGGGCATCATCAATATCAACACATCCTTGCATTTGGATAATAAAAAAACTTTGTTATCAAATCTGATAACACATCAAACCAATCATTAAATATGTCAACTAACAACATCGAATCTTCTTCATCAATCAAGATATCAATAAAATTGATTATTCAAATCACGTTCCATATCAAAAGGGAATTTCATCAATTGGGGAATTAACTTCATCAGGAACTATGTCAATCAAATGAATAGGGGGCATGTTAGTTTCCTTCAATCAAGTTGGGATTGTCGGATAACAAAATTCATCACAAATCATATCAAGTCGATTATCTATGCCTATGGATCCTTAAGGATTCAAATCATCTACCAAGTATTCAGTTTCATCATATCAAATTGAATATGCAATGTGAATCCTTACTGACTTTACTTCAATCAAGTTCAGAGTTAGTACTATCAGTCTTTGTCCAATCAAGTTCAGAACTCATATCATCAATTGAATTTCGTCCAATCAAGCTCAGAATTCTGAATCATCAAATCATGAGTAGTTTCATCGCTCTATATCAAACTATTCTTTGAAAATCAATTACCCCAAATGCTAATCAAAAGTTCCTATTTCCCACTCATGATCAAATCAAGCTAATATTAAACATAATTGTGTAATTAAGTTAGATAAATTTAATCGCATAATTTATCAATAATCAAACATCAATTATCATTTATCAATGATCATTCATTGATTAATACTCTTAGTATTTAATTAAATCTAAGCAAAAAATACACATGGCTATTAATATTAATTAATTGAATTAAATAAATGTCCTATTATACACTCAACTAACAAAAGGACAAGAAATTCAATTTCCTCCAATGCGATCCAATCACATGGATCACTCAGGGTCCTAATCTCAAACACTCATTGAGGATTGATCTCAACCATCGAATTCAAATTCAAGTCATTTCTCTCCAATTCTTAAACTTGGAAATCTATGAATAAACACCTGATCAAGGAATTGATATATCTAACTTTTGAATAATGAAATTCTGCTAATTTGTATCTAGACCATTCAATTCTTCTATTCTTGCATCCATTTCTAAGCTTAGTTCATCTAATCTTTCATCAATTCTTCTAATTGTATACGATGTAGATGTATTTCTTAATAAATCTCCCATTTTAGAGTGTATGGTCACTGATATAATGCATATTCTAAGAGCACTAACATTTTTAGATTAGACTCTTTCTAAATAGGAAGCTATAACTCGCTCTTGATTGTTATTTTTTGGTTGATATCTTAGGGACTAACAATTGAATTAATGAGTTATAGAGTGTTGTGTTTATAGCTTTACAAGTACAAATATAGTACACATAAACATGTACACATTTTTGGCACCCATTGTGGGACCCTTTGTTATCACAACAAATTTTGGGTCAGAGGCTTATCAGCTAGCTATGCCTGAAGGAGATGTTCTCCCTGATCCTATCAACACTCTACACTTTAAAAAATTCTATGTTTGACATTCAGCCGAAGGGCACTTATTCAGGAAAAAGATTCCTTAAAAATATCAAAAATAGTGAAAAGAGATCCTAAAAAAAAAGTATTCTTGGTGTAAACCTAGATAACATGCGCCTTGATACTAACAAAAAAAGAGAAAAAAAAAAGAAGAAAAAGTACAAAAAATAAAATAAAAAACAAGAAAAGTGCCTTGGAAAAAACATTGTAAACAGGCATCTTGGTAGAAAAATATAAATTTTCCAAGTGCTGAAAGCTTGGTAAACAGGTGTCACTTGTAATCACCGCTCCATCTATCAACACACCGCTTGCAATTGGCTAATTTTTAGATTTCTTCTTGTGCATATCCTTTGGTCACTTTCGTGACATCAACTGGACCTAAGCTATACAATGTTCTACTTTCATTGCCTGGAATCTGTCTATATTTGAGTCTTAGGATGATCATACTTTAATGGGGCCATCTCTCCTAGAAATTTCAGTAGTTATGTCAATTTTGTCAGTCATGGATTGGTCAGCAACACTTTGTCATCCTAAGTCGCTATCTAGGAAAGTGTGTCGCTAACATAAAAACAATATTTCTTAATACTAGCACAAAACAGTCATTATCACTTTCACAAACAAATGTGTTTCTTAAACACTACCTACCTTTAATGGATATTACACTAGTGTTTCTTGACACTTTAATCCATAGTATTTTTTTAACACTCTATCAGATTGCAATTAATGCTAAACTTGATCATAAATATGTTTTCTACACTACTACACTCATCCAGACACAAATAAACACTTTACAAAATACATTGATAAAACTTAATCTATGATTCATAATCTCTTTTTATAAAAATGATTAAACAAAGGTGTTCCTAAACACCAATAATCACAAACAGACTTCTCTTGATTTGTATTGCTCATGACCCTTTGAAATTTCTCGATGATGTCTTCAGACTAGTGGCATAGGAAGAAATCATGAATTTTCTTTGTCTGATGTCTATGGTTATCAATTTTTTATTGTTATGTCTTCTGAGTAACTTCATTATGTTTATAGAGTGACTAGAGAAACAAAGACAGGGGCATGACATTTTCTTTGTTTTCTTCTTGTGTTGATTGTTTCAATGATCCTAAATGCTTCACATAATTTGGGTGTCTATGGTAAGAGCCTCCATCATGATAGGAAAGTCACATATTTCTCAACCCTCTTTATCTGAAAGCTAAGATGAGGTTGGGCCATTCTTGTTGTCTGTTAGTTTGTATAAAAACAAATTATTAGTAAGGTGTACGCAACATTATGTACCCAAGGATATGAGCATTAATAAAAGGGTCATTGCAGGTTACATATCATATATTGCACACAAATAGAAGAAGTTTCTTACATCAAAATGAAATAGTGGACAAGTCATCTTGGCCTCTATGCCTTGATGCTTAGGCTTATTTTCGATATTGCATCTGATTAAGGTAGTACTTATATTTTCATGATGGTTGAAATCTATCAGTGAAGGTTGTACTAACCTATGGTGTCCATTAAAAAAACACTCTATGATGATAAATACTATTTTTGAATGATCAGTGATAGTCCTAGAATTCTTAATATAGCCGCATTCATGATTCATATAGATGCATTAAGCTTGTATGATTACTTGAGCTCAAAAGGATTTCCTATCGCAACCAAATCAAAGTTTGACTACTTAATCTACTGACTGATTCCTCTACTCGCTGATATATACTTGTTGTTTCATATTAGTATCATCCTAGCATAATAATTTGCATACAATCAATTTAATTACATAATTTATCAATAATCAAACATCAATTATCATTCATCAATGATCATTCATTGATTAATACTCCTAGTATTTAATTAAATCTAAACAAAAAATACACATGGCTAGTAATATTAATTAATTGAATTAAATAAATGTCCTATTATAAAGTCAACTCACAAAAGGAAAAGAAATTCAATTTCCTCCAACAAGATCCAATCACATGGATCACTTAGGATCTCAACCAGTCATTGAGGATTGATCTCAACCATCGAATTCAAATTCAAGTAATTTCTCTCCAATTCTCAAACTTGGAAATCTATAAATAAACACCTGATCAAGGAATTGATATATCTATCTTTTGAATAACAAAATGCTGCTAATTTTTATCTAGATCATTAAATTCTTCTATTCTTGCATCCATTTCCAAGCTTAGTTCATCTAATCTTTCATCAATTCTTCTAATTGTATACAATGTAGATGCATTTCTTAATAAATCTCCCATTTTAGAGTGTATGGTCACTGATATAATGCATATTCTAAGAGCGCTAACATTTTTAGATTAAACTCTCTCTAAATACGAAGCTATAACTCACTCTTGATTGTTATGTTTTGGTTGATATCTTAGGGACTAACAATTGAATTAATGAGTTATAGAGTGTTGTGTTTGCAGCTTTGCAAGTACAAATGCAGTACACATAAACATGTACACATTTTTGGCACCCACCATGGGACCCATTTTTATCACAACAACTTTTGGGTCAAAGGATTATCAGTTAGCTATGCCTGAAGGAGATGTTCTCCCTGATCCTATCAACACTCTACACTTGAAAAAATTCTATGCTTGACATTCAGCCGAATGGCACTTGTTCAGGGAAAAGGTTCCTAAAAAATATAAAAAATAGTGAAAAGAGATCCTGAAAAAAAAAGTATTCTTGGTGAAAACCTAGAAAACAGGCGCCTTAATAATAACAAAAAAAGAGAAAAAAAGAAAAAGTACAAAAAATCAAAAAACAAGAAAAGTGCATTGGCAAAAACATTGTAAACAGGCATCTTGGTAAAAAAAATATAAATTTTCCAAGTGGTGAAAACCTGGTAAACAGGTGTCACTTGTAATCACTGCTCCATCTATCAATACACCGCTTACAATTGGCTAAGTTTCAGATTTATTCTTGTGCATATCCTTTGGTCACTTTCGTGACATCAACTGGACCTAAGCTATACAATGTTCTACTTTCCTTGCCTGGAATCTGTCTATATTCGAGTCTTAGGATGATCATACTTCACTGGGGGCATCTCTCCTAGCAATTTCAGCAGTTAGGTCAATTTTGTCACTTAGGGGTTGGTCTGCCACACTTTTTCATCCTAAGTCATTGTCTAAGAAAGTTTGCGTTGACATAAAAACAATATTTCTTAATACTAGCACAAAACAATCATTATCACTATAACAAACAAATATGTTTCTTAAACACTACCTACCTTTAATGGATATTACACTAGTGTTTCTCAACACTTTAATCCATAGTGTTTTTTAACGCTCTATCAGATTGCAATTAATGCTAAACCTGATCAAAAAGGTGTTTTCTACACTACTACACTCATCCAGACACAGATAAACACTTTACAAAATGCATTGATAAAACTTAATCTATGATTCATAATCTCTTTTTCTAAAAATGATTAATCAAAGGTGTTCTTAAACACTAATAATCACAAACATACTTCTCTTGATTTGTATTTCTCATGACCCTTTGAAATGTCTTGATGATGTCTTCAGACTAGTGGCATAGGAAGAAATCATGAATTTTCTTTGTCTGATGTCTATGGTTATCAATTTTTTATTGTTATGTCTTCAAATTAACTCCATTATGTCTATAGAATGACTAGAGAAAAAAGGATATGGGCATGCCATTTTCTTTGTCTTCTTCTTGTGGTGATTGTTTCAATGATCCTAAATACTTCACATAATTTGGGTGTCTATGGTAAGAGCCTCCATCATGATTGGAAATCCACATATATCTCGGCCCTCTTTATCTGAAAGCTAAGGCGAGGTTGGACCATTCTTCTTGTTTGTTTGTTTGTATAAAAACAAACTCTTAGTAAGGTGTACAAAAAATTATGTACCCAAGGATATGAACATTAATAAAAGGGTCATTGCAGGTTACATATCATATATTGCACATGAACAAAAGAAGTTTCTTACATCAAAAGGAAATAGCGGACAAGTCATCTTGGCCTCTATGCCTTGATGCTTGTGATTATTTTTGACATTGCATCTGATTAAGGTAGTACTTATATTTTCATGATAGTTGAAATCTATTAGTGAAGGTTGTACTAACCTATGGTGTCCATTAAAAAAACACTCTATGATGGTAAATACTATTTTGGAATGATCAGTGACAATCCTAGAATTCTTAATATAGTCACATTCATGATTCATATAGATGCATTAAGCTTGCATGATTACTTGAGCTCAGAAGGATCCTATCGCAGCCAAATAAAAGTTTGACTACTTAATCTACTGACTGATTCCTCTACTCACTAATATATACTTGTCGTTTCATATTAGTATCATCATAGCATAAGAATTTGAATACATTATGTATGAGAATCATATTAAAAAAAAAAAAAGCATACATATCATAGCATATCATTAGTACTTTTCTTAAAGAGGAATCAGAAACCACTATCAAATAAGACATTCATACATCCATAGGTGCATCCATACATTTATACACATAAAGAAAAATACTAAAATATACATGTGAAAATCCATATAGACTCATCTCACACATTTATATATCAGTGAAAGGTAAGAGTACAAGGATGTCATCACATGATGAGTATCATCAATATCATCATAAAGACCAAGTACATCATAAAACACAAATCTAAGCATCTATCAAGTGAAGCAGATAAAGAGATAACAAAAACATATCAGAATTAGAAGGCAACATCTCATATGTATGTTAGTTAATAACAAATCAATATGGAAAGCATAATGTATCAGTATCATGGAGTACATATCCAACGATGACTAATAGATCAATAAGATGATAAGTATCAAGTCTGACTCCACTCCTCGGTCTGATCACGAGGGGTGGAGGTGACACATTCTCAAGTAGGAAGTGGTGGTGGCATGGCTCCCTCTGGCTGTTTAGCAATAGTGGAATATAATGGTTCTCTCTAACCCTCTGGAATGACCGCACAATATAAAGAAAAATAGTAAGCTGCCCTTTGTCCCTGGTGTGTCGCAGTACGAGCCTTATGATCTCTCTCATATCTCAGCATATCTAGCCACCTGTCCCTATCTGCTAAAAGAGTATCCAAATTTGTAATTTGATCTCTCATTAAATCTCTCTCCCTCTCACACTGAGATAAAGGATCTGTGTCTCTACCTCTATCTCTGGGAGGATCCTGTGGGGAAGGTCTGCCACTGCCACCGCTCTCACTAGTCTGTCTTTGTTCGGATGGTCTCTGCTGGTGTTTCCTTGAAAATAATGGAATAGGATCTCTGCAAGGAGGAAAGAATCTCACTCAGGTGCGTCTACCATCATCCCCTCCCCTACCACCTCTATCATCTCCACCATCATCCCTATCATTCCTCTGATCCCTATCCGTAGGAGGGTCTCTACCAGCTCTGTCACCCCTGCCACCTCCATCTCTCCCACCACCCCTGTCTTCTCTCCCTCTTCCTGTAGCAGGACCATCACCACTAGGATCATAATCTAATGCCTCCTCTATTCTCGACGCTATCTCCTCAGGAGCAGTAAAATGTGGGAAAGGGTTTTGGTCCACATCATCTCGGTACTCATCTGTAATACCCCCATCAGCTATATCAGGAAAATAATCCCAACCAATTGGAACCCTTTGGGAAATCTCATGAAGGGTAGGCTCATATGATAATCAGGTACCCCATTGTGCCTCCTTGTCTCGTATGTGCACATATACAACATGATCTTGAGGACTACCCTGTACTCGGCCAAATTGTCTAAATACACGTGTAACCACAAAGCGATCTACAATGTATCTTGTATGACCAATTAGGTATCTTCTCTGGAAGAAATACGACATCTGTCTCTGATCTGAAGCTCACTCCTCACAATTAAGATACGGTCACCACTCGACCTCAGTAACATCATCTAAAATACGTCTCCAATATTCTATCTTATCTCAATGTGGATGTTGGACATATCCTAAGTACATATATACATATGAACTGAGGATCTCGCTATCTATCCACTATTGGCTGAGTCACCAAAAAATGCTCCTAGGACCATAACTGTAGAATCAAAATACCAATTGTCATACTCCTGGATGAGCGTTAAAAAATCTCATGTAGCTCTTTATACATATGAGCTAAGATACAACTACCCCATCCATAACGGTGAGAAGCATCGATCACCTCCTCCAACATACTGACCTAGCCACACATAAATCCATGTTGTCCTTAGTCTGGCATCAGAACTCCGCCAATCAAACCAACTAAAAACACACGTAACACTCATAATGGGAAAGCATATAATCCCAGGTCAGGTATCAATGAGAAATAGAGGGATCACCGAAGAATCTTTGTGCATCTGCAATAGCACTGGCTATCGTGACTCAAAATGTACCTATCTACCCATCACTGGTATCCGCAGAATCCTCGAGACATCCTCTAGAGTGACAGTCATCTAGCCTATCGACAAGTGGAAGGTGATGTGCTCTAAGTGCTATCTCTCAGCAAGAGTAGTCAACAACCCTCAATTTACCCTAATGTTGGGTAAATCTATCAAACTCCCAAGATCCAGATGTCCCACAGTCTGTCGCTCATCATTCGTAAGCTGCTCAAATAAGCTCAACAGGCGAATACATCTTGCGCTTTGAAATGACACAAATCCTAATCTAGTCTACAAGGAATCAACCACACATGAAATTAGTTCTAAGATAAAGATAACCTATAGAGACAACTGACGCATCAAACATGTAATCTTCATTGACAAAATGATAAGACAAACTCAACGGTTTACTAAAACAGATAACTTCTCAAACTAGATGCGACTCTATTTTGATAGGGAGTGACTCTCAAACAGGATGCGATCTTGTTCTGACAGGATGTGATCCTAAACCTGGATGCAATCCTATTCTAACAAGATGGGACTCAAAACACTACATACGATCATGTTACCACAGGATTCCATACTTATTTTTTTTTAGACACAGCAAAAACTTGACACGATGTGATCCTATAAAGGGCACTGTATGTGATCCTCTTTTTACAGGATGTGACCCAGGATTTTCAAGTCAACCAGATGCGACTCAGGTTCTATGAGTTGTGATCTGGAATACTAGATGCGATCCTAAACTACAATGGATATAACTTTTAACTAAAATGCTCAAAATCAAAATGGAAAGCATAAAATGGAAGGCCATTGTGTATTCACCAGAGGTGCATAATGGGCGGGTCTCTGATGGTGATGACTGAGATCAAATTGATGTATCTCCATGAGGACCACCATCTTCTCTCCAAAGCTCACAAATTCTTGAGGTGAAAAGTGAAAATGAAATGATCAAATGACCTTTTGGGGCTTATTTTATCCCCTTAGGGATGATTTTGACCTAATACACACTAAGCAAAACTATCCTAACCGTATCACTACCTCATCAAGCGTATCAGGAACAAAATCACACTTGCAAAAACCATGTCATTCCAATGCAGTTATAATTTGGACATGTCAACAGACCTAATACATTGGTCAAAAAATCATCAACCACGATCTACAATAAATGCAAAATTGATCAAAATATACACACAAAGATACACAAGGCTTGTAGAGGAGTTCCAAATTGTTCCTAAACAACAAATACAAGTTCACTACTATCAACTGCGGTATTAATTTGGTCAAACCTTGGTCAAACACATTTCAATGATATTCAAAATTTGTTAGGCAACTTACAAAAGCTTATCAGAAGTAGGAGGAACATGTCTTTGGATAGTAACAACCGCTCAACTCCTCAAAATATTGCTCAACATCATTTCAATGGCTCAAATCTTGCTTTTAGAGTACTCAAACTTGGTCAACTTGTGTTCCTATCAACACATGTTCACTCCAACTCATATCCTAGTTGATTCTTCACACATTCTTATTGATCCAATCACATCTCACATCACTTTCTCATTGATATGAACACTTAACAGAGGGATTTCATCGACATTTATTTTTATTTCATTCCCGAGGGGGGCATGATCATACCAAAATCAAAACAATCAGGGATTCCAAATCAAGTTGACTTTATCAAAAAATATGTCAATCAACATCATCAAATGAATAGAGGTGTGTTAGTTTCCTTCAATCAAGATGGGATTTTTGGATAATAAACTTCATCACAAATCATATCAAGTTGGTTATCTATGCCTATGCATCCATAAGGTTTCAAAACATCTACTAAGTATTCAGTTTCATCACATCAAATTGAATATGTTGAGTAGCTTCTTACTGATCTTTGTTCAATCAAGCTCAGAGTCAGTACTATCAATTCTTGCAATCAAGTTGAGAACTGATATCATTAATCGACCTTCGTTCGATCAAGTTTGAAGTTGGTACTATCAGTCTTAGTTCAATCATGTTCAGGATTGATATCATCAATTGAATTTTGTTCAATCAAGCTCAAAATTCTCAATCATAAAATCATGAGTAGTTTCATTGTCTATATCAAACTATTATCTAAAATCAAAACCAGACGCCCTTTGAATCAATGCGATGATCGTGCATCAATTCCAAAAGGGGAAAATGTAATCACCCTAAATTGGGCTAGTCTAACTGAAGGTCCTATTTGCCTTAACTAAAGATCTTCCTTTGAATTATGCTAATCTGATTATTTGATTACTAGCATAATTCATCAAAATCATTAAAATCCCTTAAATCAAACATCATCTATTAGTGATCTATCATTAATTTCTAAACCTCATTAAATTCTTTGGATAAATTAATTAATTATAACAAATTAATAAATGCTTCTAAATCACAAACTCGCCACTAATGGACAAATTCATTTATGGACCAATGAGGGTTGACACACATGCCTCAATAAAGGTTTAATCCTCATCACTCATTATCAATCAATCTCAACCACCCATTTCCCCTCATTCTCCATAAAAGGAATGAAGTTTAAGCTCAATTGATCCCACAATCTTGCATTATTAAGCTTATGTTGTAGAATTGAATTCATGCATCTAGATAATTAGCAAAACACTTTAATTTCATAATGGACTCAATTGATCTAGGATTGATATTTTTAGCTTAGATGCATTTCAATGGATTTGCAATTTGAATCTTCCATGTTAGAGTGTATTATCACTGGTCTGAAGCATACTCTGAGAGTATTAGCATACTTAGATTAAACTCTCTCTAACTAGGAAGCTATAACTCGCTCTTGATTGTTATGATTTGATTGATTTCTTAGGGACTAGCAATTGAATTAATGAGTTATAGAGTGTTGTGTTTGCAGTTTTGCAGGTATAGATGAAGTCCACAAACACGTAAATAGTTCCAAGAAAGGAACTTCATTTTTTATTGTGGTGGGTTACATCTAGGTTTAACTATCTTCCACTAGAAATCTCCCTAGCTATAAATTTGTTCCTTTACAATCTTTCTGGGGGTCTACCAACCTTATTATCTGACCCTACATCCAGCTTCTTGGTTCTTGTCTTCCTCTTTTGAGTCTGACATTCTTCCTTATCTACCCTACTTGCTGAGTATAAGAGGAAGAGGCCTTAGTATCTCGAGTTAGGATAACCAATTTGGTGACCTCTCCAGTGAATTCATCCTCACACTAATCTTTTATGGAGGTATCTTCAATCCATTTTCTAGATTTTGTAGGGGCAAAATTCCTTATCTCTTTGTGTTATTGTTCCTCAACAAAAATTTCTTTCCCATTTTCACCGTGGGGCTGATTAGTGTCAGCATAAGTGTTACTAGTGAATCCCATGTCCAATCAAATGGGGGACATATGAAGGTTATTAGCCTTGCTTACAGTCTCCATAAAAAATATAGATTTTACTCTAGGGGGGGCCAAACCCACTTGCGACAAGATTTCACCTTCCTCTTGGGGACCTAGGGGCTTCTCCAGTTCTTCACTGCTCAAATTCTCCTAAACCCCCAAAATAGGGGATTTCATCATCTCCAACAGAACATTAGTAAAATGATAATCATCCAACTCATCAAATATGGGGTTTTCATTATGTTTTCTGGATTCAAGGGACTTAAGCACTCCCTCATTCCCAACCGAAGGGGAAAAGTATATCCCTTTTAGTTTGCGTTCCTTCAGCATCAGAGCTTTACAATCTACTATAACATGACCATGTTTGGCACATTTTTGATACAAAGTAGCATTTTCATAAACTAAAACCAGAGTCCATTTTCCCCTTTTAGATTTCAATGTAATAAAACTGGGAAGAGACTTGTTTATTGACACATTAATACAGAAATGAGCGAAGACTAAGCTTGACTTATCTATAGTGTCTGCGTTCATAGTGAAATAATGACCAAAAGAGTTACCAACCCATCTAAAAAATTGTTCATCCCAAAATTATAGCGGTAAGCCTCGCATATGAACCCAAACAAGGGCCATTCTATTGAGTTCAGAAGATGGGTCAAAACGGTTTTTATTTGGCCAAGGCTGAGAAGTGCTTACCATAAGCCCATGAACCAAAAAGGACATAAATCAGATCTTCTTTGCCATAAAATTTATGGGGAAATTAAACTAGAACATGCAACTAACAAATAGTCTTATAGGCATTTTCACTAGCTGGCCAATACTTCACAGAGAATCAGTATGGGGGGAATTTGGTATACAATTCTTGCAATGTTAATTTGGCATCTTTGGAGAGAGCTGAATAATCGTGTTTTCAATGACAAGGAGTCCAATATTGAATAAAATATAAACAAGCTAGAAATTGGAATAAGTGAGCACATCAAAGTCAATGTTGTGGAAAAGCATTTAAAGAGCTACACACTCTGGGACAAATAAATATCAAAAGAATGACCACATTTGATAAGATCAAAAAAATGGCCACATTTGATCCTTCCAAAAGGAGACAAAATAAAAAACAATGATCCTCGGGTAGGAGCCAAATGGACTTTACTGCCAAAAGGGAACCTAAAACTAAATTTTATTGATGCCTCACAGAGCAATCTTGGCCCCTCAGGTGCAAGTTTCATAATAAAGAACGATCATGACAATTGGTGTGGGATGTCTTTGTAAAACTACTTAAAAAAAAAACTAACTATGATGTTAAGTGCACTGCCCTTCTTCGTGGTCTGCCACTATGCTTGGAGAAAAAACTAAAAACAACGTTGACATCGAAGGAGACTATCTCAATGCAGTATGAGCCTCCATAACTAAAAATAATCCAAGTTGGAAATCGGCCATGTGGTAGAAGGTTTCCATAAAATTTTGAAAGAGATTGGTGACTATAAAATTAGACACATATATTGAGAAGCAAACTTGGAGGTGGATTTCCTTTCAAATCAAGCTATAGACCAAGACTTTGCATCAATAATTTCAAATGACACTTTAGCTTGGAATGGATTAAATTTATTTAAGGAATGGATTAAACATTGGCAATAAAATGTAACAATTCTATCACACTTTCTATGTAACTAAGCAATGTAATTTTATTTTTGGATGATAAATGAAGCTACCCCTTATTGTAGAAAAAATTGAGTCTAAAACTGAGAGGGGTGGCCGACCAATTTTTGTATATATGTACAAATTGGTTTTTTATTTTTTTCTCCGAATGAGCATAACTCTCACCCGAAAAGTCCCTTCATTGACTTCTAGGAAAGCAAGTTTTGAGCACTACATAGTGTTATAGGTTTGGTTCCATGATTTTATTGTTTTGTTTGGTTTTGGGGGTTGAAATTTGGATGTTCTTTTCATGGTATTGATCATAACTTTTGCATATGGAATCAGATTTTCAATTTCATATAGGCATTGGATAGAATCCTCAATTTACTATGTAGAGGTCCTATTATATTTTCAGTTTGATGAGTATGGGGAGTTGGATATATGTTTGAACACCTGCAGGTCCTTGAGATTTGGGGTATGATTCTATGACCATCCAGATGAGTCAAGAGGTGAAACATTGAGGGAATGAGATATTTATGTTGCTATAGTTGATTATCATATTTGGTGCTTCTTGGTATACATTTATAGGTTCTTTTTAGAGTTGGACTTTGATGGTCACAAGTACACAAGTTGTCTTGGGTTTGAGGACATGGTTAGACATGGTTTAAGACTCTAAGTCTCATATGAGTGATAGTTGAGTGATGGTACAATGATGGTGGTGATTATCATGTCACGGTCATGGAGGTACACTTTTTGTATTGACACAACATGATTAGTTTTGTGGTGATTTGGTTAGATGCTTAAGAGGTTATTTCTTATCTCCTAGATGCTTTTTTTTGGTTCCTTGACTATGGTACTTGGCTGCGGCTAGGTTTGGTAAATCATTCTATATTGATTTGATGTTTGAGTCATGTAATCTAAAGGATTATTCTCTTTGATATCTTAGTTTACAAATTACTAATGTGATGATGAGTTTGCATGTTTGAGTGTATGTGATGTATGAGTTATGTAATGTTAGATTATATTTACTAACATGTTGCATAGATAACTTTGTTATGGATTGCCTAGATCCATGTCATTGGTTCTGTGTTGATGCAAACTTTTTTAGTTGGCTTTGTATATGGATATTTGTGCATTTATATGTTTTGTTTGGGATGAGAAAATGGATGATTAGAGTACATTGATAGTTAGTTGTTGAGAATCATAGCATGTGGTTACAATGTTATCATGATAACTTGGTTGCATTTAATTGGTTACATATTTTAGAGGAAACTTTTGATAATGATAGATTAATAGTGTAGGATTGATTCTTAATGGGTTGTTGGTGGTTACATCTTCTTGTCATGGAGATTTTGGTTTAACTTGACGTTAATGACATTTTAGTTGTGTATGTGTAGACCTAGATGATCTTCATTTACAAGATGATTATCACAATGTCATGTGTGACTCGATATCCCAATTTATTGGGAGTTGTTGCACTAATGTGGATTGACTATTGGATGTTGGATGATCTTCCTTAGTGTTGTAGATGTTTGGAGAATCTCTTCATCCTATTGCTACAAAATGGCCTTTCACTTTTGCATAGGAGACACTTATCTTCATAATCATTGGAGATATTGGCATCTTGGAGCCATGGAGTCTTTGGTTGATGTGTTGTATATGCTTTGTCTTTTTGACATGTTATCATTACTTGATATGTGATGTTTGGTTTAAAGTATGATTGTTATTATCTCATGGTGCACTCTTCATTCTAGATTAGATTTTTGGCATGATAAATTTCTCTTGAGACCAAGTTATGTTCACTTTGAGCATGTGATCTCTTAGGAAGAGATGTTTAGATCATGATGTCATGTTTACGTTCCTAATTTTGTGATTGCAATTTTGACAGTTGATCTTGTTTGGTTCTAATTTATATTGAGTAAATGATCATTTCCTTTATTACTTCATGATGGTGATGTGTTGCATTTGGATTTTGGCATGCAATGGTCACTTATGCGTGCCCGTGGATACATGGACCTTAAGTTGAGTTCACATTCTCTTATGGCTAGCGATGTGTTGAGACACTTGGTGGTTTCAACAGGAAGACCCACGAGCTTTCACCCGACGTAGACTAGAGAGGAGATTGTTTGTGGGGTGAGTCATGATTACTTGGTTATCCTAGAAGAGAATTCTCATTCACCACCCTTGGTTTGCTCGATAATTTATTACTTGAGAGGTATTTCCCATTGATCCTTTCATACACATTGTGTTTATTCTTTATCTTTCATAGATATGGATCTTGAGCTATGGATAGATAGTTAGTTCTGAGACTCAGAGACATTGGGATCCCCGAGATTCTCCTGAATGCTATTATGAGGCTTTACGAGTGTGTGGTGTGAAGATTTAGGACTCCATAGGGGTTCTCTGAGCCGATCCAGAGTACCATCAGGGTGAAGCAGGGCTGCCCTCTCTCTCCTACGCTTTTTGGAATTTACATTGATGAGCTTGAGGCTTTCCTCCAGGATCTCTCGCTCCCTGATGACGGTTGCTATCTGCAGCAGGTGTTGATCTCCATTATTTTATTTCTCAACGATGTGGTCCTCTTGGCCTCCTCCCCTGAGGGTTTATAGAGACTCCTTGATGGTTTGGCTTCCTTCTGTGAGCTTCGGCAGCTGGTTGTGAACTTGGGCAAGACCCGGGTGATGGTCTTCAATTGTTTGAAGACTTCTCATCTTCACTTCTATTTTTAGAGCTTGAAGATCGTGATCTCTTCCTCCTACACTTACCTTGGGGTTAAGTTCTCTGGTCCTCGTTTCAGCTTGAGACTTGCTATACAACCGCGGGTCAACAAGGGGTTGGGCTCCTTGGCTCTGCTTGAGGGATAGTGCTTCAGACATCACTTTCAGGATATCAGGTCCAAGTTGGCCCTCCTTGACTCTTTACTCAGGTCGACGGTGCTTTATGGCTCTGTTGTGTGGGGGCCCTCTCTTCTTGAGTTAGATTGGACCTATGTTGAGAGAGTTCCGATCCTCCTCCTTCGACGCCTCATTAGATGTCATCATTCTACTCCTCACATCGTTATCCTTGCTGAGTTATTCTACTCCTCACATCGTTATCCTTGCTGAGTTTTGTGCTCATCCTTTTAGACTTGCAGCTATTTTTTATCTAGTTTTGTTCCTTCACTCTCTCCGGGGATTTGTTGATTCTGATGTCGGTCAGCAGAGATACCCTTATCTTGCTTACTGCTCTCTTTGGCCCTTGCGAGTGTTGATCCCTCTGGTAGAGCTCGCTGCTGGTACGCCTAGGCCGCTGCTTTGCTGGGTTCTATGGGGATCTTGATTGATCATCTACCTCCATTTCAGTTTTCCTTGGATGCTCCCACCCACCTCCTCTCTTAGCAGGAGTTGAATTACCACGTCAGACTTGACATCTATTGACAGTATATCACCATGACCTAGTGCAACCCTTTTAGAGGGCTTCATCCCAGGATAGCCTCCTATGTCGAGCACTATATGGAGATTCTTGATGGGGTCATTGTGTGTCCTTCATACCTGACCTACCAATGGAGTCATGCTCTTTGTATTTCTTTGGGGTCTTTCAGAGTCAACTCTCACCGGCTCCGCATCTAGACAAATCACCACATTGACAGGGCTAATCGGATCTGCCACCTTTGAAAATTGTTGGAGACCGAGTCTGAGGTACATTTCATTTTCTGATGTCTCATTTACTACAAGATCAGAGGGAGATTCTACTACCTATTTAGAGAGTGCAGTTCCCTTGCCTCCTTCAGATACACTGATCAGCAGTGCCTTGCTCTTTATCTTCAGGAGACCACACGGCTTCGAGATTCCACCCTCCAACTTATGTTCCCTTCCAGCCAGAGATCTGATCATCTTATCACATCATTTTTCACTTTCGCGTCTCCTGCCCATGACATGAAGCACCCTCTCGGTCCTCCTTCTTCTAGACACACCAGGCTTGTGAGACCTCGTAGTGATCGTAAAGATCACACTCAGAAACAACACTCCACCACCAGTGTTACTCAGAGACGGTCTAGGGCTCCTAGTCTCAGATCGTATCCTTCGGTGCTTGATTACTTCTCACCCGAAAAGAGCCTCTAGGTGCTCTCCCTGGTTCTTCTGTTTTCTATTTTCTTCTTTCTTGTTACTGTTCTTTCGTCGGACACCGTTTGGTGCTCCTGTTGTTGGTTGTTTTGCTCTATATGTTCCCAATCCCTTAGACCCTTGGTGGTCTCTTGTTGGACATTAATAATTTATCTTATCTTAGGGATTTATTTGAGGGACGGATAGCATGGTTATCACCTTGTGCATTTGAATTAATATTAGACATTGATTATGATGATCTTAAGAGATGTTTTTCTTGGGTTGATTCCTTTTTACTAGGAATAGATATTTTGAGTTTGATCTTCTTAATTATAAGAGGCTTGCATTTGTGTTGGCATTATTACATGATACACATGTTGTGTTTGATCTACGAGATTGAATAGATTCAGGTTTGTTATGGCTTTTCAATTGGGATTGTAAAGAGATCAAACTTTGATAATTGTTGACAATATATTGTTTCTTTGAGGTGTTAATAGAAGAAAAGGTTATGGTTTACTTATTTTCTCTATTTATTCTATTGTTTCTTACATAAGAATCTTGATGATATGATTTGAGATGGTGACATATTATGAGAGAGTATGCAACTATTTGGGTTGCATGTGTGGATCATTGTGTTTGTTCTTGATACTTTGTGTTTTGATTACTTATCACACCTTGATATGAGAATAAATTGGTAGACATCATATACCTTGAGCATATCTTCAGATTTTAAAATTACCTATACAGTGGGAGTTCTTGGATATGTATGTGCTTCTTTGACAAGTTTGGTACAGGGAGTGTGATATCCCCATCTAAACAAATGCTAAAGTTATGTCTCTAGCATCTTCGTGAGCCACCAACTGGAGACTTTAAGACAAATCAACCAAGTCAAAACATCTATTGAATTGAGAGTAACGATAGGAATAAACGTATTACAAAAAAGCTCCTTTATCATCGTCCAAAGGAATCATATACAAACTAAAGATTAACACAAGAGATAACAAAGATTTTGAGAAAGGGAGACAACGACTGAGGAACAAGTTGAAGAAGAATAACTAAGAATTCAGCTACCTCCGAAAATCTTCCTTCAAACACAATTGATCCTTCATGCTTCTACCGCTAGTTGTTAGTAAGCTTCATAAACAATTATCATCTTGTTAAAGAAGTGAAGCAAATATTGAAATCGATATTAAGAAGACATTATAAATTACATGGCTACCAAATTAGAGGAGGTGCGATTTTATTAAATAAATTGATCTGTATAAATCTTGAAGTGATACAATTTAAGAGAAGTAATTATGTTGATAGCAATTAAGTTACTTAACAAATAAGGATAGAAAGATGTGATTAAGGCACTAATCCTTGTTTATGAAAGGGCAATTTAGGAAGGAGACATGTCTTCACATCCAAAGGATGTAATCCTTTGAGTTTTCAAGATACATAATGAAGATCAAATTCATTCTATCGAACATCATTGGATAACTTTATTTCTTATTCATCCTTAGTGGATTCACTCTTCTTGAGCAAACAACCTTTGGCTTTTGGACACATATATACTAGTGATCCATATCACACATGGCGACTTGGAATTGCTATAATTCATAAGAAAAATCATACAAGTATCCATTTCTAGAGATCATATATAATTGTTACATAATCGTATATATCAGACAAGCATTCATATATAAATTAAAGGTCTTATTAGATCCATACAAAGTACCACTGCATAATTTAATAGTTACTATCATAAACAACAAATTTTCATCATCACTACAAGGGATTGAGAGGAGAACATACAATATATTAATATAGGTATATCAAAAAGGGCTACAAGCAACTGGGAGATAACTTGTAGCATATTCCACATTGACATATCAAAGATAGCGGAGTAAACTCCACCCTTGGAGATTTGAGATCATCATTGCACAATTATCATTGATCATATCAGAGACAAAAAAGATACTCTATCCATACTTAACATTGATTGCATTTCCCTAATTGCATATATATAGATCACAATCATCTTGCATACATCCAAGTGTTAAATAAGAGATTGCAGTGATATCGGTTCTTATATCATCATATATACGTGATCAATTGTGAATCATAAACTATTATTCTTTCTTTTATTAGTATCAATTATCATCATTTTAAGTGTTATTAGAGACTTGTTCGAAATAAGTCTCTTGCAATTGAATATAGTAAGTTAACTGTCCCTATTTCCTAAGTTTTAACATAAGGGGACATTATACATAGCCTGATTCTAATATGTGGGTTCATATGTGATTGGCATGAGTTTACTAATGTTGGTTAATATCTAGGAGGTGTGGATGGTTGGATGTATTGGCATGTGTTGTAGATGTCATTTTCAATCATGTGAGCTTTTTGTTTTTTGGCAGTAGCTTGGATACTTTGTTATCAGATTGGATTTGATGCTTGTGTTCTTGGATTAGTCCAATCTTCACCTTGGCTTATTCCTTTTTTTTTTTCTTTCTTTCTTTTTCCATAGGTGGTATATTGGAGGATGAGAGGATTTCATGCTTGAGATGGTGGTCATTTTGGTTTTATTGTGAGTATCTTGATGAGCACAAGAGCATGTTGGAGATTTATGTGGTTACATATATGGCCATGATGATATAATTCATTTATTGCCCCTTATGCAATATATACAAGCGAGAGAATTTAGGGGTAAGTTGTTGAACACTTGCATAATGTTTAGAATGTTTTACTTATTACCTTGTGTGATGTACCTATGGAAACCTAGATGGAAGTGCATCACTACGAGTTAACATTCTTGGGCCCACTTTATGTGTTGTAACATTGAGAAATATTTTTAATGTGGGCATCACATTGGGGCAATATATTAAATTTAATATTGGGGAAATATTAATAAAGTGAAAACTTAGTACCCAATATTATCATATTGTCTTTCCATCATATCCTAGTTATAATAACATTTAATTATCTCCTTTTCACAAATTTATTTTTTATTTTATAAAATTTAAAACTTATATAGCTTATTAGACATATTAGAGGTGTTTAAAAACTATTTATTTGGTATATAATAAATATATGGACCTAAAAATGACCCTGATCACATTTATAATGCCTCACAACCCTCTACCTATTGCCAACAATAAATTATAAAATATTCTCATGTACCAAATTCTACCTTTTGCATACATGATTCATGTCAATTTACAATTAGAACATAGGGTAGGTGAAACCAAAGTGAGATATTGCTCAAAAACTTTGTAACGTGCTTGAAGGTTGCAACCTAACATTCCATAAATAAGGCTCATTTATTCATGAATTCAAACCTCGAAATTGTGTTCTATTCTAGTTTTGAGCTAAAAATTGCGATGATATATTTCTTTGCTACCATCAAAATGTCAACAAAGCTAGTGAGCTTCCAATTGCTTTCCACCTAAGTTCAAAGAGTTTGTGGGCTCCCATTAAATATATCCCATCAATCTCTGTTTTAGTATTCATACTCTGTTCCCTACTTCCTCAACAATGAAGCATATTTTAGGTGGTTCACTATTTTTTAATAATAGTCATTCTCTTCTTCGACTTTTTTTTTGGCAAGGGGTAGGAAATTTGGCATAGAAAGAGATCTCTAAGAATGATATAGAGAAATTGTGGAAACTCTCCCTTAATATGTTGGGTTGAATAATTTAATAAGGATCAATTGAAATTCAGAGAAGGATGAACATAGAAAAGTGAAGGTGTCAAGGTTAAGGAGGCCATGGTATTCTAAGGAATGATAGTTTATCAACGAGGGAGATGGGGGAAATTTGGCCTAGCAAGAGATCTTTAGGAATGGTACGAACAAATTTTGGGAGTTCTCCCTTATTATGTTGGGTTGAATACTTCAATAAAGATCACATTAAATTCAAAGAAGGATGAACATGGGAAAGTGAAGGTGTCAAGGTCAAGGAAGCCATGGTATCCTAAGGGGTGATAGTTATAGTCGAGCAGAAATCATCCTATAGCTAGTCAAGAGAAGGGTTGGTAGGTAGGAGGGAAGTCAAGAAGATATTCATTCAAGAGCTTGGAATTGAAGATGAAACAAATTTTGACTTGAAATAACAATCTTGCCTTCTCAAATATAACATCCAAATTACATGACTATATTTTTTTTTAAAAAGTCAATAATTCACATGCAGTTCATCAACCATAACGGTATTTGAATATTGTTCCTCAATCAACTAAGATCACAAGGAATTTTTGAGAATGATTGCAAGCCTACTATAAAGGCTTAAAATATTCTCATTACAAATATACAACTATTAACATGAAGACTAACCCAGGATTAAGCAATGAATACATTGGTAAGTTAAGCCTCCATGCACATTCTCCAAAATTGTGACATCAATGCTGAATCAAGAATTTTATAAAACTATAATTTGATTTCCATCCTCCAATATCAAGATGATGACATTTGGAAATGTGATTATCAAGAATTTTATAAAACTATAATTTGATTTCCATCCTCCAATATCAAGATGATGACATTTGGAAATGTGATTAACATTATCTTTGTCGCTAGTTCAAAATTTCTTAAATAAAACAGTATCTAAAAGTCTAATGATTAGACGTTTGAGATTTAATGCACAAATATTCCTTCAATGAGCCATTTTTGGTAAAAAAAATGCCTTTGGATGGGCTATTTTTTAGTGTTTGCATGTGCTTGGAAGCATGCAAATGCATATAAAATCGCCGTCCTAAGGATAGAGAGAAAACACGCATGGAGAAGGAAGCAAAAACAGGTTTTTTTACATGCAAATGCCTATGCTTTTAGCCTCCAAATCACCACCCAGCAAAACCCAAGTCTATGATGAATAATAACGGGCTTTTTTGGCTTGAGAACACATGCATATTGGCTTAAAATCACTACCAAGACCTTTTAATGCGAAAAAGGCTTAATAATGGGTTTTTTAGAATTAAATGCATATGCATTTCATCCAAAATTTGCCACTATGCCTTTAAGTTAATAAAAAAACAAACTTTTCACATGCAAATGCATGTGTAAATGGGTTGGAATTTGCCACTATAAAGCTTTTAAATTAAAAGGTTTATAATAACGAGCTTCTTATATGCAAAGGCATCTCGAAACCCCACTTCCACATGTTAAGTTATATGTTTTTGCATATGTTTTTAACTTAACATATGCATTTGCATTTAAAAAGCCTACATTTATGCATTTGGGACTTAGAATATATTGACAGTGGAGTTTTAAAGATATTTTGCACTATGATGACATGCAATGGTAAATAAAAACCCCACCTAATTGCATTTAAAACATAATCTTTATATGTAACTTATAGTAATAATAATATAATATCCAGGACTTAAAAAGTCCACCATCACATATTTAAACCATTAAAAACTATAAGTAAAACTTCTCAGAATGATGTGAAATTTTGAAGCAGGGTTCGAAACCCACTTTACATGTAAATGAATTTTTTTATTTCGTGCAATTAGCAATAAGAAACCCACTTTTGAAGGATTTTAACAAAGACATGCAATCAAGCAGAAAACCCCACCTGCAGCACACTTAAAACCTTATTAACTTGAGCTAGACAACTTCGATTGAAGCCTAAGATAGTTCAAAACGAGTGGAATTAAAAATGCTATAATCCTAGGGCAAAATCAAGACTAAAAACTAAATGCAAAACCAAAAAAAAATGAAGAAAATATTTGAAGGTTGACAAAAATCAAGTGCTTGCTGTTAGAGAAGAAAAACTCATTTCAACAAGCAATATGGTGATTATCTTGACAGAAACATTAAAAAATAATATATAGAAAAGTGTGAAATGCAGGACTATTCAAGGATAACGAATTGCCTTCATAATGCACTATTCAAAGTACAAAAACTTAGAGAGAACACCTACGAATTCATAGGAAAATTTTGTAGGGTTGTTCAATTTTGTGAATGTAAAATTGAGGACAACAGTATATATACTGATCGAATTCCAAGAGAGCCAAACCGCCTGCCAACTTTGAGCCACTCACTGGGAAGCCTAGACTCTCTGAACTGAAAGCTCGCTGCATGAAACACCCCACCACCATTTTCCCTTAAACATAAAGGGCTCTCATAGCCCCTACTTGTACCGTAGACAAGTGTGGAGCTTCCTCGTCCAATCAAATTATAAATGTGATGTGCCATGCTTTCAAAATACAAGACCGACCCTGCACTTCCCCTACTACAAAGCTCAAAGCTAATAAACCCAAAAAGACCATCTTATTCCTTTGTGAAGCTCTTTGCCCATCCATTTTTGTCTCCATCACATGAAGCTGGGGGGGAACATAACCCCGCTCTCCGAGCCTGATGTGTCTGTTCTACTTTTGCTCACACTTTCACTCTTACCATCCTTAACACTTTCATAGTTGTTACTCAAATTTTCAACAACCTTTAAACAAGAAGAAGATGATGATGTCTCCGGGATTCAGTACTGCTCCGAAAAACAAAATCCAAATTTCTGCCTCTTGAAAAAATAAAATAACCTCTAATTTTCGCCCCAAAAAAATCTCAAAAACACTAGACTGAAATTTTCAACAAGCGGAGAGAGCAAACACTAATATGTCGATCGAATCCTGTCAATGATCAAAACAAGTTAAATTAAAAGCCAGTAATAATCGTATTTCTCTTTAGGTCAAAAGTCACGTGCTGGAATCCTGATTTCTCCCATCCAATTGCCACAAACCTCTAACACCTTAAATACTGACAATGCAAACCAGGATCAAGATGTTGCAACCTCAAATCCTTATGAAATGACCGCCAAATCTTCACGGCAGAGGCCGTGACATAGTAATCTCAAATTCCTGAAAAAAAAAGGCCAAATCTCCACGACAGAACCCGAGAAAGGACTTATTTGAATCGCAAACCACGGGAAAATTAAGAGCCAATGCGATCACTGGCTTCCCGCAAGGAGGATCAATCGGTGGACTGCCAGAAAATCGCTAGAAACCCTAGTGCAAATCACGAAACCCTTTATTTCTTTTTATCCAACCTTGCTCTGATACCATGTTAATGCTTTTATACCATGAATGAAAATAAGCAGCAAAAGATCAAAAATAATGAACAATTATACACAACAATTATCCTAGGAAAACCCTCCTTGAGGGAGAAAAACCGAGCCACAAAAGATCATTTATATTAATAAAAGACAACAAAAGACTAATTAGAAATTGGCCAAACACTAGGCCATTAAAACTGTTCGCACAAGGCCCATACTTCCTTGACGTATATATTCTTAACTTGACCCTTCATTGTTAGGTCATCTGAAGAGTTGGTCGGCTAAAAAGAAAATGAAACGAAGAGACACCACCGGAAAAGATAACTCCTTCTGCTATAACATCAACAATTACATCCTTGCACCAACACTTTACTATAGTTGGGTATGACATAGAATTCATTGCAAATCTGCTGGTATCTTTTGAAAGGTGTTTGAAGAGTATTCAGGTCAAATATTTTAGTGTCAATATATAATGGGTGTTTGGGAGTGAGCTGCATACTAGATGGGTGGAGTAACCCATGTGATCTGATTAAGGATTATCTCTTTGAACATAATTGATTATTTAATTCATTTATGTAATTAAAGTTTTCAACATGTGAGATAATTCAATTCTTTTTTATTTAGAATTGCTTTATTGAATGCAATTAAATTAATTTAATTGGAAGAATTTAATTAGTAAGTTTAAATCTTTCAATTTAAACTATAGGAAATTGAATTTAATTAATTAATTAATGGTAATTAATCAATTAATTAAATAAAATTAATTATTTAATTAATTTTGGAAATTTGAGTAGATGATTTGGGGAATGAATTTAGAGTAAAATAGATGATTAATTAACGATTAAAAAAACATAAATGAATAGATGAAAATTAGTGTTTTTAATGTAAAGTTGCAAGCTTGTCTATTTTAGGGTGTCTACACATATCATAGCATATCATTAGTACTTTTCTTAAAGAGAAATCAGAAAGCATTATCAAATAAGACATTCATACATCCATAGGTGGATCCATACATTTATACGCATAAAGAAAAATACTAAAATATATGTGTGAAACTCCATATAGACTCATCTCACACATTTATATATTAGTGAAAGGTAAGAGTACAAGGATGTCATCACATGATGAGTATCATCAATATCTTCATAAAGACCAAGTACATCATAACACACAAATCTAAGCATCTATCAAGCGAAGAAGATAAAGAGATAACAAAAACATATGAGAATCAGAAGGCAACATCTCATATGTATGTTAGTTAAAAACAAATCAATATGGAAAGCAGAATGTATAAGTATCATGGAGTACATATCCAGCGATCACTAATGGATCAGTATACAAAATATCAATAAGATGACAAGTATCAAGTCTGACTCCACCCCTTGGCTTGATCACGAGGGGGAGGAGGTGACACATATGCTCGGGTAGAAAGTGGTGGTGGCATGGCTCCCTCTAACTGTTTAGCAATAGTGGAATATAATGGTTCTCTCTAACCCTCTAGAACGACCGCAGAATATAAAGAAAAATAGTAAGCTGCTCTCTGTCCCTGGTGTGTCACAGTACGAGCCTGATGATCTCTCTCATATCTCATCATATCTAGCTGCCAGTCCCTATTTGCTAAAAGAGTATCCAAATTAGTAATCTGAGCTCTCAGTAACTCTCTCTCCCTCTCACACTGAGATAAAGGATCTGTGTCTCTACCTCTATCTCTGGGAGGATCCAGTGGGGGAGGTCTTCCGGCATTGCCACCGCTCTCACTAGTCTATCTTTGTCCGGATGGTCTCTGCTGGTGTTGCCTCGACAATAATGGACTAGGATCTCTGCGAGGAAAGAATCTCACTCGGGTGCATCTACTATCATCCCCTCCCCTACCACCTCTGTCATCTCCATCATCATCCCTATCATTCCTCTTACCCCTATCCATAGGAGGGTCTCTACCAACTATGTCACCCCTGCCACCTCCATCTCTCCCACCACCCCTGTCTTCTCCCTCTGCCTGCAGCAGGACCATCACCACCAGGATCATAATATAATGCCTCCTCTATTCTTGATGCTATCTCCTCAGGAGCAGTAAAATGTGGGAAAGAGTGTTGGTCCAGATCATCTCGGTACTCATTTGTAATACCCCCATCAACTATATCAAGAAAATAATCCCAACCAACTGGAACCATTTGGGAAATATCACGAAGGGTAGTCTCATATGATAATCAGGCACCCCACTGTGCCTCCTCGTCTCGGATGTGCGCATATACAACATGATCCTGAGGACTACCTTGTACTCGACCAAATTGTCTAAATACACGTGTAACCACAAAAGCTCTACAATGTATCATGTGAAGCCAATCATGTATCTGCTCTAGAAGAAATACGACATTTGTCTCCGATCTTTAGCTCACTCCTCACAATCAAGATATGGTCACCACTCAACCTCAGTAACATCATCTAAAATATGTCTCCAATATTCTAGCTTATCTAGATGGGGATGCTGGATATATCCTGAGTACATATATACATATGGACTGAGAATCCCGTTGTCTATCCCTATCGGCCGAGTCACTGGAATATGCTCCTAGGCCCATATCTGTAGAATCAAAATACCAATTGTCATACCCCTGGATGACTGATATAGAATCTCATGTAGCTCTCTATACACATGAGCTAAGATACAACTACCCCATCCATAACAGTGACAAGCACCGATCACCTCCTCCAATATACTGACCTAGCCACACAAAAATCCATGTTGTCCTCGGTCTGGCATCGAAACTCCGCCAATCAATCCAACAAGAAACACAAGTAACACTCATAATGGGAAAGCATATAATCCCAAGTCATGTATCAACGAGCAATAAAGGGATCACCAAAGAATCTTTGCGCATCTGCAATAACACTGGCTAATCGCGAATCAACATGTACCTATGTACCCATAACTGGTATCTACAAAATCCTCTAGACATCCTCTAGAGTGATAGTCATCTAGCCTGTCGACAAGTGGAAGGTGATGTGCTCTAAGTGCCATCTCTTGGAAAGAGCAGTCAACAACCCTCAATTTACCCTAATATCAGATAAATCTATCAAACTCCCAAGACCCACACGTCCCACAGTCTATCACTCATCATCCGTAAGCTTCTCAAATAAGCTCAACACGTGAAAACGTTTCGGGCTTCGAAATGACACAACTCCTAATCTAGTCTGCAAGGAATCAACCACGCATGAAATTAGTTTTGAGATAAAGAAAACCTATAGAGACAACTAACGCATCAAACATGTAATCTTCATTGACAAAATGATAAGACAAACTCAATGGTTTACTAAAGCGGACAACTTTTCAAACCAGATGCGACTCTATTTTGATAGGGAGCAACTCTCAAACAGGATGCGATCCTAAACCTGGATGCAATCCTATTTTGACAAGATGCGACTTAAAATACTAGATACGATCATGTTACCACAGGATTCCATACTTATTTTTTGGTAGACACATGGGGAAAAATTGACACGATGCAATCCTATAAAGGGCACGGTATGTGATCCTCTTTTTATAGGATGCGACCTAGGATTTTCAAGTCAACCAGATGCGACTTGGGTTCTACGAGATGCGATCTAGAATACCAGATGGGATCCTAAACTACAACTGATATAAATTTTTACTAAAATGCTCAAAATCAAAATGGAAAGCATAAAATGGAAGGCCATTGTGTACTCACCGAAGGTGCATAATGGGTGGGTTTGTGATGGTGACGACCGAGCTCGAATCAATGTATCTCCACAGGGACCACCATCTTCTCTCCAAAGCTCACAAATTCCTGAGGTGAAAAGTGGAAATGAAATGATCAAATGACCTTTTGGGGCTTATTTTATCCCCTTAGGAATAATTTTTACGTAAGACAGACTAAGAAGAACTATCCTAACTGTATCACTACCTCATCAAGCGTATCAGGAATGAAATCAAACTTGCAGAAACCATGTCATTCTAATGCAGTTATAATTTGGACATGTCAACAGACCTAATACATTGGTCAAAAAATCGTCAACCACGATCTACAATAAATGAAAAATTGATCGAAATATATAGACAAGGATACACAAGGCTTGTAGAGGAGTTCCAAATTATTCCTAAACAACAGATACAAGTTCACTACTATCAACCGCGGTATTAATTTGGTCAAACACATTTCAATGATATTCAAAATTTGCCAGGCAACTTACAGAAGCTTATCAAAAGTAGTAGGAACATGTCTTTCGATAATAACAACCGCTCGACTCCTCAAAATATTGGTCAACATCATTTACAATGGCTCAAATCTTTCTTTTAGAGTAGTCAAACTTGTCAACTTATGTTCCTATCAACACATATTCACTCCAACCCATATCCTAGTTGATTCTTCACACATTCTTATTGATCCAATCACATCTCACATCACTTTCTCATTGATATGAACACTTAACAAAGGGATTTCATCGACATTTATTTTGATTTCATTCCCGAGGGGGCATGATCGTACCTAAATCAAAACAATCAGGGATTCCAAACCAGATTGTTTATCAAATTGACTTCATCAAAAGCTATGTCAATCAACATCATCAAATGAATAGGGGCATGTCAATTTCCTTCAATCAAGTTGGAATTGTTGGATAATAGACTTCATCACAAATCATATCAAGTCGGTTATCTATGCCTATAGATCGATAAGGTTTTAGATCATCTACTAAGTATTCAGTTTCATCACATCAAATTGAATATGTTGAGTGGCTTCCTACTGATCTTCGTTCAATCAATCTCGGAGTTAGTACTATCAATTCTTGTCCAATCAAGTTCATAACTGATATCGTTAATCAACCTTCGTTCGATCAAGTTTGAAGTTGGTACTATCAGTCTTAGTTCAATCATGTTCAGGATTGATATCATCAATTGAATTTTGTTCAATCAAGCTCAGAATTCTCAATCATCAAATCATGAGTAGTTTCATTGTCTATATCAAACTATTCTCTGAAATCAACACCGGATGCCCTTTGAATCAATGCGTTGATCGCACATCAATTCAAAAAGGGGAAAATGTAATCACCCTAAATTGGGCTAGTCTAACTGAAGGCCCTATTTTCCTTAACTAAGGATCTTCCTCTGAATTATGCTAATCCAATTATTTGATTACTACCATAGTTCATCAAAATCATTAAAATCCCTTAAATCAAACATCATCTATTAGTGATCTATCATTAATTTCTAAACCTCATTAAATCCTTTGACTAAAGTAATCAATTATAACAAATTAACAAATGCTTCTAAATCACAAACTCACCACTAATGGACCAATGAGAGTTGACACACATGGATCAATCAAGGTTTAATCCTCATCACCCATTATCAATCAATCTCAACCACCCATTTCCCCTCATTCTCCATAAAATGAATGAACTTTGAGCTTAATTGATCCCACAATCTTGCATTATTAAGCTTATGTTGTAGAATTGAATTCATGCATCTAGATAATTAGCAAAACACTTCAATTTCATAATGGATTCAATTGATCTAGGATTGATATGTTTAGCTTAGATGCATTTCAATGGCTTTGCAATTTGAATCTTCCATGTTAGAGTGTATTGTCACTGGTTTGAAGCATGCTCTGAGAGTATTAGCATACTTAGATTAAACTCTCTCTAACTAGGAAGCTATAACTCGCTCTTGATTGTTATGATTTGATTGATTTCTTAGGGACTAACAATTGAATTAATGAGTTATAGAGTGTTGTGTTTGCAGATTTGCAAGTACAGATAACGTCCACATAAACACGTACATAGTTCCAAGAAAGGAACTTCATTTTTTATTGCGGTGGGTTGCATCTAGGGTTAACTCCCTTCCACTAGAAATCTCCCTAGCTATAACTTTGTTCCTTGACATTCTTTCTGGGGGTCTACCAACCTTATTATCTGACCCTACATCTAGCGTCTTGGTTCTTGTCTTCCTCTTTTGAGTCTGGCATTCTTCCTTATCTACCCTACTTGCTGAGTATAAGAGGAAGAGGTCTTAGTATCTCGAGTTAGGATAACTGATTTGGTGACCTCTCCAGTGAAGTCATCCTCACACTGATGTTTTGTTGAGGTATCTTCAATCCATTTTCTAGATTTTGTAGGGGCAAAATTCCCTATCTCTTTCTGCTATTGTTCCTTAACAACAATTTCTTTCCCATTTTCACCATGGGGCTGATTAGTGTTAGCATAAGTGTCACTAGTGAATCCCGTGTCCAATATAACGGGGGACATATGAAGGTTATCAGCCTTGCTTACAGTCTCCATAACATATATAGACTTAACTCCAGGGGGGGCCCAAACCCACCTGCGACAAGAATTCACCTTCCTCTTGGGGACCTAGGGGCTTCTCCAGTTCTTCACTGCTCAAATTCTCCTGAACCCCCAAAATAGGGGATTTCATCATCTCCAACAGAACATTAGTAAAAGGATAATCATCCAACTCATCAGATATGGGGTTTTCATTACGTTTG
>MU224790.1:4804548-4827141 GCA_018584345.1 Thuja plicata
TATTACACATGTGAAAGAAAAAGGACTTATCTTTATTGATTTTGAAAAAATAGTACATCCAGGTCCATGTTTATACTTGTTGATTAAAAACTATCCAAATATGTGAAATTGTATTATATTGTATTTTCTCCTCTTTACATTTTGCATTATGTATATATATGTGTTTTAGTGGCTTTCACACCTCTTTAGGGTGAAAAGACACAACTCTTATTACAAATTATTTTGAAAAAATAATAAACTAACTAAAAAATAACTACCTAACTTTAGGATTTGGCTTTGGTCGAAAATCCAAAACACCTCGTGATAAGCTAATATTTTTGTTGGAGATAGGAAATTTGATTTCCCGAACTGGGTCATTTTTAGATTTTTAAAATTTGACCATATTTATCCTCTGTCGAAATCATCTTTGTAGCAGGTCTAAATTCCAACATTTTATGAAGGCTTTGATTAGTTAGTTCTATTTATTTGTGTCATAAAGCTTCCTTCCTTTGATATTTTTTAGTATGGAGAAACATGCTTCTTTATAATGGATTGGGACTTCTAAATTATCAAAATTTAGGGTACCACCATGAGTGATAGTTGAGTGATGGTACAATGATGGTGGTGATTATTGTGTCATGGTCATGGAGGTACACTTTTTGTATTGACACGACATGATTAGGTTTGTGGTGATTTGGTTTGATGCTTAAGAGGTTGTTTCTTATCTCCTAGATGCTTTTTTTGGCTCCTTGACTATGGTACTTGGCTGTGGCTAGGTTTGGTAAATCATTCTATATTGATTTGATGAATGAGTCATGTAGTCTAAAGGATTATTCTCTTTGATATCTTAGTTTACAAATTACTAATGTGATGATGAGTTTGCATGTTTTAGTGTATGTGATCTATGAGTTATGCAATGTTAGATTGCCTTTACTAACATGTTGCATAGATAACTTTGTTATGGATTTCCTAGATCCATGTCATTGATTCCATGTTGATGCAAACATTGTTAGTTGGCTTTGTCTGTGGTCATTTGTGCATTTATATGTTTTCTTTGGGATGAGAAAATGGATGGTTAGAGTACATTGATAGTTAGTTGTTGAGAATCATAGCATGTGGTTACAATGTTATCATGATAGCTTGGTTGCATTTAATTGGTTACACATTTTAGAGGAAAATTTTGATAGTGATGGATTAACAGTGTAGGATTGATTCTTGATGGGTTGTTGGTGGTTATATCTTCTTGTCTTGGAGATCTTGGTTTAACTTGACGTTAATGACATTTTAGCTGTGTATGTGTAGACCTAGATGATCTTCATTTACAAGATGATTATCACAATGTCATGTGTGACTCAATATCCCAATTTATTGGGAGTTGTTGCACTAATAAGGATTGACTATTGGATGTTGGATGATCTTCCTTAGTGTTGTAGATGTTTGGAGAATCTCTTCATCCTATTGCTGCAAAATGGTCTTTCACTTTTGCATAGGAGACACTTATCTTCATGATGATTGGACATATTGGCATCTTGGAGCCATGGAGCCTTTGGTTGATGTGTTGTATATGCTTTGTCTTTTTGACATGTTATCATTACTTGATAGGTGATGTTTGGTTTAAAGTATGATTGTTATTATCTCATGGTGCACTCTTCATTCTAGATTAGATTTTTGGCATGATAAATTGCTCTTGAGACCATGTCATGTTCACTTCGAGCATGTAATCTCTTAAGAAGAGATGGTTAGATCATGATGTCATGTTTATGTTCCTAATTTTCTTATTGCAATTTTGATAGTTGATCTTGTTTGGTTCTAATTTATATTGAGTAAATGATCATTTCCTTTATTACTTCATGATGGTGATGTGTTGCATTTGGATTTTGGCATGCAATGGTCAATTACGCATGCCCGTGGATACATGGACCTTAAGTTGAGTTCACATTCTCTTATGGCTAGCGATATGTGTTGAGACACTTGGTGGTTTCAACAGGAAGACCCATGAGCTTTCACCCGACGTAGACTAGAGAGGAGACTGTTTGTGGAGTGAGTCATGATTACTTGGTTATCCTAGAGGAGAATTCTCATTCACCACCCTTGGTCTGCTTGATAATTTATTACTTGAGAGGTATTGCCCATTGTTCCTTTCATAACATTGTGTTTATTCTTTATCTTTCGTAGATATGGATCTTGAGCTATGGATAGATAGTTAGTTCTGAGACTCAGAGACATTGGGATCCCTGAGATTCTCCTGACTGCTATTATGAGGATTTACGAGTGTGTGGTGGGCAGATTTAGGACTCCACAGGGGTTCTCCAAGCCGATCCAAAGTACCATCAGGGTGAAGCAGGGCTGCCCTCTCTCTCCTACGCTTTTTGGCATTTACATTGATGAGCTCGAGGCTTTCCTCCGGGATCTCTCGCTCCTTGACGACGGTTGCTATCTGCATCAGGTGTTGCTCTTCATTCTTTTATTTGTCGACGATGTGGTCCTCCTGGACTCCTCCCCCAAGGGTTTACAGAGACTCCTTGATGGTTTGGCTTCCTTCTGTGAGCTTCATCAGCTGGTTGTGAACCTGGGCAAGACCCGGGTGATGGTCTTCAATTGTTTGAAGACTTCTCATCTTCACTTCTATTTTCAAGGCTCGGAGATTGTGATCTCTTCCTCGTATACTTACCTTGGGGTTAAGTTCTTTGGTCCTCGTTTCAGCTTGAGACCTGATATGCAGCCCCAGGTCAACAAGGGGTTGGGCTCCTTAGCTCTACTTGAGAGATAGTGCTTCAGACATCACTTTTAGGACATCAAGTCCAAGTTGGCCCTCCTTGACTCTTTAGTTAGGCTGACGGTGCTTTACGACTCTATTGTGTGGGGGCCCTCTTTTCTTGAGTCGGAATGGACCTATGTTGAGAGAGTTCAGATCCTCCTCCTTCGATGCCTCATCAGATGGCATCGTTCTACTCCTCACAGCGTTATCCTTGCTGAGTTTGGTGCTCATCCTTTTAGTCTTGTAGCTATTTTTGTTCTGGTCTGGTTCCTTCACCGTCTCCGGGGATTTGCTGATTCTGCTGTCGGTCGGCAGAGATACCCTTATCTTGCTTACTGCTCTTCTTTGGCCCTTGCTAGTGCTAATCCCTTTGGTAGAGCTCTTTGCTGGTGCGCCCAGGCCGCTGCTTTGCTGGGTTTTGTGGGGATCTCGATTGATCATCTACCCCCATTTCATTTTTCCTCAGATGCTCCCACCCACCTCCTCCCCTCTCAGCAGGAGCTGAATTACCACGTCGGCCTCGACATCTAGTGCAACCCTCCTGGAGGGCTTCGTCCCAGGATGGCCTCCTATGCCGAGCACTATATGGAGATTCTTGATGGGGTCATTGTGCGTCCTTCATACCTGACCTACCGATGGAGTCACGCTCTCCGTATTTCTTTGGGGTCTTTCAGAGTCGGCTCCGCATCCAGACAGATCACCACATTGACAGGGCTGACCGAATCTGCCGCCTTTGCACCTTGTTCGAGACCGAGTCCGAGGCACATTTCATTTTCCGATGTCCCATTTACTACGAGATCAGAGGGAGATTCTACTGCCTGTTTAGAGAGTGCAGTTCCCTTGCCTCCTTTAGATACACCGATCGGCGGTGCCTTGCTCTTTATCTTCAGGAGACCACACTACTTCGGGATTCCACCGTCCAGCTTATGTTCCCGTCCAGCCAAAGATCTGATCATCTTATCACATCCTTTTTCACTTCGGCGTCTCTTGCCCGCGGCACGAAGCGCCCTCTCGGTCCTCCTTCTTCTAGACACACCAGGCTTGTGAGACATCGTAGTGATCGTAAAGATCACACTCGACAACAGCACTCCACCACCAGTGTTACTCAGAGACGGTCCGGGGCTCCTAGTCTCGGATCGTATCATTCGGTGCTCGATTACTTCTCACTTGGAAAGAGCCTCTAGGCGCTCTCCCTGGTTTATGTTTTTTGTTTTCTGCTTTCTTGTTACTGTTCTTTCCCCGGACACCGTTTGGTGTTCCTGTTGTTGGTTATTTTTCTCTGTATGTTCCCAGTCCCTTAGACCCTTGGTGGTCTCTTGTTGGCCATTAAAAATTTATCTTATCTTATCTTATCTTATCTGAGGGATTTATTTGAGGGACAGATAGCATGGTTATCATCTTGTGCATTTGAATTAATATTAGACATTGATTATGATGATCTTAAGAGATGTTTTTCTTGGGTTGATTCCTTTTTACTAGGAATAGATACTTCGAGTTTGATCTTCTTAATTATGAGAGGCTTGCATCCGTGTTGGCATTATTACATGATACACATGTTATGTTTGATCTAAAAGATTGAACAGATTCAGTTTTGTTATGGCTTTTCAATTGGGATTGTAAGGAGATCAAACTTTGATAATTGTTGACAATATATTGTTTCTTTGAGGTGTTAATAGAAGGAAAGGTTATGGTTTACTTATTTTCTCTATTTATTCTATTGTTTCTTACATAAGAATCTTGATGATATGATTTGAGATGGTGACATATTGCGAGAGAGTATGCAACTATTTGGGTTGCATGTGTGGATCATTGTGTTTGTTCTTGATACTTAGTGTTTTGATTACTTATCACACCTTGATATGAGCATAAATTAGTAGACTTCATATACCTTGAACATATCTTCAGATTTTAAAATTACCTATACAGTGGGAGTTCTTGGATATGTATGTGCTTCTTTTACAAGTTTGGTACAGGGAGTGTGATATCCCCATCTAAACAAATGCTAAAGTTGTCTCTAGCATCTTCGTGAGGCACCAACTAGAGACTTTAAGACAAATCAACTAAGTCAAAACATCTATTGAATTGAGAATAATGATAGGAATAAACGTATTACAAAAAAACTCTTTTATCGTCGTCCAAAGGAATCATATACAAACTAAAGATTAACACGAGAGTTAACAAAGATTTCAAGAAAGGGAGACAACGACTGAGGAACAAGTCGAAGAAGAATAACTAAGAATTCAGCTACCTCCGAAAATCTTCCTTCAAACACAATTGATCCTTCCTGCTTCTACCGCTAGTTGTTAGTAAGCTTCATAAACAATAATCATTTTGTTAAAGGAGTGAAACAAATATTGAAATCGACATTAAGAAGGCATTATAAATTACTTGGCTACCAAATTAGAGGAGGTGCGATTTTATTAAATAAATTGATATGTATAAATCTTGAAGTGATACAATTTAAGAGAAGTAATTATGTTGATAGCAATTAAGTTACTTAACAAATAAGGATAGAAAGATGTGATTAAGGGACTAATCCTTGTTTATGAAAGGGGGCAATTCAGGAAGGAGACATGTCTTCACTTCCAAAGGATGTAATCCTTTGAGTTTGCAAGATACATAATGAAGATCAAATCCATTCTATCAAACATCATTGGATAACTTTATTTTTATTCATCCTTAGTGGATTCACTCTTCTTGAGCAAACAACCTTTGGCTTTTGGACACATATATACTAGTGATCCATATCACACATGGCGACTTGGAATTGCTATAATTCATAAGACAAATCATACAAGTATCCATTTCTAAAGATCATATATAATTGTTACATAATCGTATATATCAGACAAGCATTCATATATAAATTAAAGGTCTTATTAGACCCATACAAAGTACCACTGCATACTTTAATAGTCACTATCATAAACAACAAATTGTCATCATCACTACAAGGGATTGAGAGGAGAACATACAATATATTAATATAGGTATATCAAAAAGGGCTACAAGCAACTGGGGGATAACTTGTAGCATATTCCACATTGACATATCAAAGATAGCAGAGTAAACTCCACCCTTGGAGATTTGAGATCATTATTGCACAATTATCATTGATCATATTAGAGACAACAAAGACACTCTATCCATACTTAACATTGATTGCATTTCCCTAATTGCAAGTATATAGATCACAACCGTCTTGCATACATCTAAGTGTTAAATAAGAGATTGCGGTAATATTGGTTCTTATATCATCATATATAAGTGATCAATTGTGAATCATAAACTATTATTCTTTCCTTGAGTAGCATCAATTATCATCATTTTAAGTGTTATTAGAGACTTGTTCGAAAGAAGTCTCTTGCAATTGAATATAGTAAGTTAAATGTCCCTATTTCCTAAGTTCTAACATAAGGGGACATTATACAAAGCCTGATTCTAATATGTGGGTTCATATGTGATTGGCATGAGTTTACTAATGTTGTTTAATATCTAGGAGGTATGGATGGTTGGACGTATTGGTGTGTTGTAGATGTCATTTTCAATCATGTGAGCTTTTTGTTTTATGGCAATAGCTTGGATACTTTGTTATCAGATTGGATTTGATGCTTGTGTTCTTGGATTAGTGCACCTTCACCTTAGCTTATTCCTTTTCTTTTTTTTTTCATAGTTGGTATATTGGAGGATGAGAGAATTTTATAGGTGATCATTTTGGTTTTATTGTGAGTATCTTGATGAGCACGAGAGCATGTTTGAGATTTATGTGGTTACATATATGGCCATGATGATATAATTCATATATTGCCCCTTATGCAATATATACAAGCGAGAGAATTCAGGGGTAAGTTGTTGAACACTTGCATAATGTTTAGAATGTTTTACTTATTATCTTGTGTGATGTACCTATGGAAATCTAGATGGAAGTGCATCACTAGGAGTTAACATTCTTGGGCCCACTTTATGTGTTGTAACATTGAGAAATATTTTTAATGTGGTCGTCACATTGGGGCAATATATTAAATTTAATATTGGGGAAATATTAATAAAGTGAAAACTTAGTACCCAATATCATCATATTGTCTTTCCATCATATCCTAGTTATAATAACATTTAATTATCTCCTTTTCACATTTATTTTTTATTTTATAAAATTTAAAACTTCTATAGCTTATTAGACATATTAGAGGTGTTTAAAAACTATTTATTTGGTATATAATAAATATATGGACCTAAAAAATGACCCAGATCACATTTATAGTGCTTCACAACCCTCTATCTATTGCCAACAATAAACTATAACATATTCTCATGTACCAAATTCTACCTTGTGTATACATGATTCATGTCAATTTACAATTAGAACATAGGGTAGGTGAAACCAAAGTGAGATATTGCTCAAAAACTTTGTAACGTGCTTGAAGGTTGCAACCTAACGTTCCATAAATAAAGCTCATTTATTCATGAATTCAAACCTCAAAATTGTGTTCTATTCTAGTTTCGAGCTAAAAATTGCGATGATATATTTCTTTGCTACCATCAAAATGTCAACAAAGCTAGTGAGCTTCCAATTGCTTTCCACCTAAGTTCAAAGAGTTTGTGGGCTCCCATTAAATATATCCCATCAATCTCTGTTTTAGTATTCATACTCTGTTCCCTACTTCCTCAACAATGAAGCATATTTTAGGTGGTTCACTATTTTTTAATAATAGTCATTCTCTTCTTCGACTTTTTTTTTGGCAAGGGGTAGGAAATTTGGCATAGAAAGAGATCTCTAAGAATGATATAGAGAAATTGTGGAAACTCTCCCTTAATATGTTGGGTTGAATAATTTAATAAGGATCAATTGAAATTCAGAGAAGGATGAACATAGAAAAGTGAAGGTGTCAAGGTTAAGGAGGCCATGGTATTCTAAGGAATGATAGTTTATCAACGAGGGAGATGGGGGAAATTTGGCCTAGCAAGAGATCTTTAGGAATGGTACGAACAAATTTTGGGAGTTCTCCCTTATTATGTTGGGTTGAATACTTCAATAAAGATCACATTAAATTCAAAGAAGGATGAACATGGGAAAGTGAAGGTGTCAAGGTCAAGGAAGCCATGGTATCCTAAGGGGTGATAGTTATAGTCGAGCAGAAATCATCCTATAGCTAGTCAAGAGAAGGGTTGGTAGGTAGGAGGGAAGTCAAGAAGATATTCATTCAAGAGCTTGGAATTGAAGATGAAACAAATTTTGACTTGAAATAACAATCTTGCCTTCTCAAATATAACATCCAAATTACATGACTATATTTTTTTTTAAAAAGTCAATAATTCACATGCAGTTCATCAACCATAACGGTATTTGAATATTGTTCCTCAATCAACTAAGATCACAAGGAATTTTTGAGAATGATTGCAAGCCTACTATAAAGGCTTAAAATATTCTCATTACAAATATACAACTATTAACATGAAGACTAACCCAGGATTAAGCAATGAATACATTGGTAAGTTAAGCCTCCATGCACATTCTCCAAAATTGTGACATCAATGCTGAATCAAGAATTTTATAAAACTATAATTTGATTTCCATCCTCCAATATCAAGATGATGACATTTGGAAATGTGATTAACATTACCTTTGTCGCTAGTTCAAAATTTCTTAAATAAAACAGTATCTAAAAGTCTAATGATGGGAAACTACTCTACTTAGTTCCTGTAGCATTCCATCACTATATCATCTCCCATATCAAAAGGACCAACTCTAATCCTCCATCCACTCACAGTTGTAATGTTCCTGCCTCACATAGTCATCACAGAAGAAAGTGTCCATCACAACAAAACAATTTCAACAACCTAGACGATTATAAAGTTCCTTTCCAGAATTTCTCATTTGAGGTTCTAAAGAATCTTACTTGGCATGCACCTGCAAAAAATATTTATCATCATGAGGGCATATTTGATACTGACATGCTATCTTTATTGAGAGAAGAATGTATATTTTCGGAAGGGAAAAGATATTTCAGTCTATATTAGATTTACACAACTAATTTTAGAATATAACTTACTAATGGAAAACTGCCTTAGAAAAACAGTATTAATATCTAGCAACACAACTTCCTACATGATAAAAGCTAAAAATTAGCCTTTGTGTCATATGTCAATTAGATAAATCACAATATCTAAGAAAATACTTTCCCAAGCTGGAAAAATAACTTGGAATTTTTATCATACATTAACAAAAATAATTGGAAAAACAGACATACTTACCAAGATACCATTTTGTTAAAATCTTGTCACACATCATCACTGTACTTTTTTACATCAAAACGAGCTGCAAAAATGTTAACATTCCCTTCGTTTGCACTATTGGGCCGTCTAAGAATAGATGCCTGTAAGTTTGTAACATTGAAATTATGAAATCTTTCAATTTGAACCAAGAAATGCATAATTGGTAAATATTACAGCCATGTGCTATTAAGCATCCTCAAATGAGCAAAAATCAATTGAACTTTAAACTATACAAGGATAATTTATTACCATGCGAGTTTAATGGTTTATATGAAAGGAAAAAGGGAGACTTCCATTGGTTTGTTTTTACTGAAATGATATGTAATTGAGAGGCAATTTGACATCACACACCCTAATTATAAATAATATTAATATCTAGATGCATACACATGCATTTAATATATCTGTCTCATTTACGAAAGGCATGCTTTCACAAAACTTCAATTGCACCAATCTCACATAGAGTATGTGAAAACTCAACAAACTCTTGATAAAATCCATGACTGGCATGATTAAATAAAAACAATGACAATCTTTCTTCAATCATATCACCCTCTCTCTATTGGCGTACACCAAATTATCCTTCTGCTGTGTTAGCATTTTAATTTGTCACTTTCATGACAACACAAAATGGAATTGTGTGCATGGTGATTGGTGATTACTGGGAAGGCATCTTTGTTTCTTTCCATCTCTGTCTTGAAAGCATTCTATGCTCTAATCATTTCGTCGCTCATCATTTTCCTTGTATGGTTGCATCATGTTGTCATTTTGTAGTTACCAGAAGAAGCCATAACATGGTCTTTCAAGCTAGAACTTTGCGGATCTGGAAGAATATGCATATAGGATATGAGTAGAAGGCCTTTAAGCACAAAGGGTGAAGGATTTTAGGCAAAATCAGCTCTTTAAAATGGAGAGAAAAACCCAAACGGGTTTTTCTAGGAGCAGTGCATATGCGGATAGTAAGCTTTGAAATGATAAAATGAGTATGGAAGGTGTATATATACATGGATAAGTATTCAATATGCGAAGTGGGGTTTTTGGAAATGTTTGCACCTCATAAAAAGCCATGGAAAAAGCATGAAGGTGGGCTTTTTTATTTGCTCTGCGTATTGGAAAACTTAACTCATTTACTCATAAGTGGGATTTTTATGTCCCATTACAAGTCATTCTTACATAAGCATGGATAGCATGAAAAAGGTGGGGTTTTTGGCCTGCATTGCATGCTGAGAAAGACAACTCTTTTTTGAAGATTCCACATTTAGAACGGGGTTTTTAATCTTGACTGCATATGCAAGTATAAAGAACTTCTTGCATATGCAACTTGGAGAAATTTAGACGGAAGTAGAAGGATCAAAATCAAAACTAAAAAGCATGCAAATCTAGAAATGAAATGAAGGATTTGCATTCATATTCAAAAACAAAAATATATACAAGAAATGCCCTAAAAAAGCACAAGAAAACTTACCTCCTTTCACCAAAAACAAGAGAAGAAATCTTTACAAATCCTTGAGCAAACTCTGAATCAAATCTAATTTTCGGATTTAGAAAAGACTGCAAGAAGAGGATTATATAGACTTCGAATCTTGACTCAATCCTCTTGAAATGAATGCATTTTGGAGTCAAGATTCGTAGGTTGCCAAGTGTTGAATGGTGGAGAAACAAAATGCACAAGTTTAGCAACTATATTGACCAAATCAAATGCATATGTAATGGCAACCAAAAAAGGCGCCTAGGGCATCAAATGCAACTTGAAATGGATGAGGAACAAGCTGGAAATGAAGTTTCTTACTCTAGAATCCTTCTTGAATGCAAAACGTTTGAGATTTAATGCACAAATCTTCCTTCAATGAGCCATTTTTGGTAAAAAAACGCCTTTGGATGGGCTGTTTTTTAGTGTTTGCATGTGCTTGGAAACATGCAAATGCATATATAATCGCCGTCCTAAGGATAGAGAGCAAACACGCATGGAGAAGGAAGCAAACACGGGTTTTTTTACATGCAAATGCATATGCTTTTAGCCTCCAAATCGCCACCCAGCAAAACCCAAGTCTATGATGAATAATAACGGGCTTTTTTGGCTTGAGAACACATGCATATTGGCTTAAAATCGCCACCAAGACCTTTTAATGCGAAAAAGGCTTAATAATGGGTTTTTTAGAATTAAATGCATATGCATTTCATCCAAAATTCGCCACTATGCCTTTAAGTTAATAAAAAAACAAACTTTTCACATGCAAATGCATGTGTAAATGGGTTGGAATTTGCCATTATAAAGATTTTAAATTAAAAGGTTTATAATAACGGGCTTCTTATATGCAAAGGCATCTCGAAACCCCACTTACACATGTTAAGTTATATGTTTTTGCATATGTTTTTAACTTAACATATGTATTTGCATTTAAAAAGCCTACATTTATGCATTTGGGACTTGGAATATATTGACAGTGGAGTTTTAAAGATGTTTTGCACTATGATGACATGCAATGGTAAATAAAAACCCCACCTAATTGCATTTAAAACATAATCTTTATATGTAACTTATAGTAATAATAATATAATATGCAGGACTTAAAAAGTCCACCATCACATATTTAAACCATTAAAAACAAAACTTCTCAGAATGATGTGAAATTTTGAAGCGGGGTTCGAAACCCACTTTACATGTGAATGACTTTTTTATTTCGTGCAATTAGCAATAAAAAAACCCACTTTTGAAGGATTTTAACAAAGACATGCAATCAAGCAGAAAACCCCACCTGCAGCACGCTTAAAACCTTAATAACTTGAGCTAGACAACTTCGATTGACGCCTAAGATAGTTCAAAACGAGTGGAATTAAAAATGCTATAATCCTAGGGCAAAATCCAGACTAAAAACTAAATGCAAAACCAAAAAAAAATGAAGAAAAGATTTGAAGGTTGACAAAAATCAAGTGCTTGCTGTCAGAGAAGAAAAACTCATTTCAACAAGCAATATGGTGATTATCTTGACGGAAACCTTAAAAAATAATACATAGAAAAGTGTGAAATGTAGGACTATTCAAGGACAACGAATCGCCTTCATAATGCACTATTCGAAGTACCAAAACTTAGAGAGAACACCTACAAATTCATAGGAAAATTCCGTAGGGTTGTTCAATTTTGTGAATGTAAAATTGAAGACAACAGTATATATACCAATCGAATTCCAAGAGAGCCAAACCGGCTCCCAGCTTTGAGCCACTCACTGGGAAGCCTAGACTCTCTGAACGGAAAGCTCGCTGCATGAAACACCCCACCACCATTTTCCCTTAAATATAAAGGGCTCTCATAGCCCCTACTTCTACCCTAGACAACTGTGGAGCTTCCTCATCCAATCAGATAATAAATGTGATGTGCCATGCTTTCAAAATACAAGACCGACCCTACACTTCCCCTACTACAAAGCTCAAAGCTAATAAACCCAACAAGGCCATCTTATTTCTTTGTGAAGCTCTCCGCCCGTCCGTTTTTGTCTCCTTCACATGAAGCCGGGGGGGGACATAACCCCGTTCTCCGAGCCTGATGTGTCCGTTCTACTTTTGCTCACACTTTCACTCTTACCATCCTTAACACTTTCATAGTTGTTACTCAAATTTTCAACAACCTTTAAACAAGAAGAAGATGATGATGTCTCCGGGATTCAGTACTACACCGAAAAACAAAATCCAAATTTCTGCCTCTTGAAAAAATAAAATAACCTCTAATTTTCGCCCCAAAAAAATCTCAAAAACACTAGACTGAAATTTTCAACAAGCGGAGAGAGCAAACACAAATACGTCGATCGAATCTTGTCAATGATCAAAACAAGTTAAATTAAAAGCCAGTAATAATCGTATTTCTCTCTTGGCCAAAAGTCAAGCGTTGGAACCCTGATTTCTCCCATCCAATTGCCGCAGACCTCTAACACCTTAAATACTGACAATGCAAACCAAGCTCAAGATGTTGCAACCTCAAATCCTTATGAAATGATCGCCAAATCTTCACGACAGAGGCCGTGACATAGTAATCTCAAATTCCTGAAAAAAAAGGCCAAATCTCCACGACAGAACCCGAGAAAGGACTTATTCGAATCGCAAACCACGGGAAAATTAAGAGCCGATGCAATCACCGACTTCCCGCGAGGAGGATCAACAGGTGGACTGCCAGAAAATCGCTAGAAACCCTAGTGCAAATCACGAAACCCTTATTTGTTGTTATCCAACCTTGCTCTTATACCACGTTAATGCTTTTATACCACAAATGAAAATAAGAAGCAAAAGATCAAAAATAATGAACAATTATCCTAGGAAAACCCTCCTTGAGGGAGAAAAACCGAGCCACAAAAGATCATTTATATTAATAAAAGACAACAGAAGACTGATTAGAAATTGGCCAAACACTAGGCCATTAAAACTGTTTGCACAATGCCCATACTTCCTTGACGTATATATTCTTAACTTGACCCTTCATTGTTAGGTCATCTGAAGAGTTGGTCGGCTACAAAGAAAATGAAACGAAGAGACACCACCGGAAAAGATAACTCCTTCCGCTATAACATCAACAATTACATCCTTGCACCAGCACTTTACTATAGTTGGGTATGACATAGAATTCATTGCAGATCTGCTGGTATCTTTTGAAAGGTGTTTGAAGAGTATTCAGGTCAAATATTTTAGTGTCAATATATAATGGGTGTTTGGGAGTGAGCTGCATACTAGTTAACAATTGGGTGTTTGAGGGGTGTTGGGCATGAAAAGAAGAATTAGTACATGAGTTTATTTTACTCTTCGGATCTGCAAATCCACCATAGATAACCTGCAACAGTAATATTAGATAAATCAGACCAATAACTACTCGTTCCAAACCTTTGTTGGCGTTTCAATTATGTTGGGCGCATTCTTATCCTAATGCTATAGTTGGGAAGTGGTTTATGACTAGGTAAAAAAGTGAAATTTAATGTTCTCATAACTACCTTGGAGTGCAAAGGGTGATCAAAAGACTTGCATATTATTCCCACTGTGTATCAGACATCTAGTACTCTGATTCCTCATCTATTTCAAGGTACTTTATGTTGGTCATCATATTCCTATTTATTTCTTGAATTGGAATGCCAGTTTGAATGTTCATCATACATAAAACTTGTAATAGAAGATGTACAAATGTTGTAAATAATATCATATCATTTGACAACAAAGTATCTTGTTTGCATTTATATTGCATGTTTCTCGTACGGTTCCATTGGCAAAAAGGTTGAAAGGTAGGGGTGGTCATTACAGTGGTATCAGGGCTGGTAATCTCACTAGCTTGTTGGTTAAGATAACACTTGTCGAAGTTCAGTAGTTGTTTCTAAGTTTCAGTGGCTTTATTTCAGTAGCCCTTTTTAAAAATTGCTAGAACACAGTTGAAATAATTGATTAATCTGGTGAAGAACCTAGACATTAACAGGGAGTATATAAAGATAGTTGCAAAACCCAAACATATGGAAACAAGTATGAAAGAAGATGAGTAAAAAACTCCAGATCAAAGAACTTAAGTGGATCTTGGAGCTACAATAAATGAAGAAACTAGCACGAAGGAAGAGTCATAAAAGATGTTAAAACCGAAAAAAAAAAGATGATAATACTGAAAATTCAAAATCAATTTTAGGGGAAGAGTACTTGAGGCTTCATAAAGAAAATGACTTATGTTGGCTAAATATTTTGTAAGTAGTCGTTGACACACTACTTTCAAAATGGGATATTTAGACACAGTATGTGAGAACAAATTTCTCCTCTCAACTTAGGGGAGGCATCCTTCTTATTGCTACTAATTCAACTAAAACTTAACAAGAAATTCAAATTTAATCTAAAATTGGGTGTTTCACGTATCACTTCCTCTTTCTTCAGGAAGGACTTTACTTTCACAAATACACACTCTATGAACTGGAGACCTTTCACAATTTCACTTCAAAAACCTAGTTGAAGCAATAATACCAATAAACTCAAAATTAACTAAAAGATTAATTGTTAAGCGTACTCGTTGACTATAGACTAAGGAATATAAATAAGCTCACAGACTTATATACTATCCTGAAATGGTTTTAAAATACGAAGCAACAATATGATAAGGACAAAGACTTAAATATATGAAACTTCTTTTCTACTTATAATATCACTATGAACCACAACTCAAAGTCTATGCATTCACTTTTAACTAACTCAAATTGACAATTACAGCACAAAGTCTGTACAAAATCAGATTTAAGACTCTCTTTACAACAGCACAAATAATTCCACAAGTCCCCTCAGCTCAAAGATTGAAAATATGCGCTTTTTATTCACTCAAAATTTAACTTGCACAAATCAAATCAAAGTTTGTATTTGCACAATTTCACCAGAGTTTTCTTGCAATGCATAAAGATAAAATTCTACAATGAGCCCTCTTATATTTATAGGAGAGAGGTTGTGAGAAAAACATGGAAAACTAACTACCAAGGGTTGACTTATTCAACATTACAGTACTATGCAATGTGATTACATGTAGTAAAATGTGCAATTGCAAATTTTTGCTTTTCATGAGTCATTACATATGTAATTGCAATTTTGTGCTTTACATGTAACTTGTCAAAACTGAAAGCAAAATGCATATCTAAACTCCTAGAAAGCAATGAGAAATCTAATTGAGTGCTTGAAAGCACTTTTCACTCTTCTCCATTATGTACCATGAAATCCTGAAACTTGTGAATGCTCTATTGAATCTCATTCGGATTTGGCGCAATGGTGATCTCTGCAGCAGCGGTTGTCTTGAAGACTGTATCTGAGCATCTGGAAATTATGGCACTACTTTCCTCAAGAACAATTTGAAGAAGATTGAGTGAAGTTTGTTAACCTGTGAGCTTGTGAATGGAAGTTAGGGTGAAGTGATATGCCTCAAGCTCCAGAAGGATCATTAGCAAGAGTTTTGAGAGTACAGTATCTTCTAAAATTAACTCATGGTCATCACCCTCCAATTTGCATGATATCTTCACAAACTGAGTGTTGATCTCTTGCTCATTTTTGACACATATTTCTATTGCCGCCTCCAAGTCTGTAATTAGGCCTTCAATGACTTGGCCCTTATTCACCAAAAGCTCCTTGGATTTAATGTAGTTTTCTCAAGAAAGTATTACCCCGTTCTTGCACAACATCTCCAATTTCAAATTTGAAAATTTATTCCAGATCCCCAAGTCCTTCTCAAGTGACTCCAAGTTTCGACTGAAAGTTCCTAGAACTTCGTTCAACTGGGATGTTACTGTCCTGGCATATGTGAGCACCTGGAGTGCTTTCTTTACCAACTTTGTCCCCTGAAGCATCATCTTATCCAACCATACATTAGTGGTTGTAAACATCTCCCAAGCTCTCTCAACCTGCCTAACAGATTCCTCTGCAATAGAAGATGCTAACTGATCAACCTGCTATGAAGCTCTAGTAATCTTTTGAATTACCGCCATGAGTAACTCATTATGTTCCTTCAACTGATTTTTGTTTCTTGAGCGTAATCTTTTGAATGTAAAAATCTCAAGAATGAAAAATCAGTTGAAGGAACATAATGAGTTACTCATGGTAGTAATTCAAAAGATTACTGCAGTTGATGTAAAAATCTCCACTTTGGGAAAGGTATGAGTGGAGGTTTAGGAGGTGATGGCATGTTTAGCTACATGTAATTGAACATGTAACAATTTATGTAGTTCTCAAAAATCCCGATTTTGGGAACCAGGGACTTGACAAAAATGCAATTGAAAATTTTAGACATGATTGCATCTTTGATTACACGGAAAGGAACATGTAGTGATATATGCAAAGGGTATGAAAATTCCCGAAATTTATAGCGGGTAGGCATGTAAATGGAACTTTCTGAGGGTATTGCACGTTGAGTTTCATGTAAGTCTGCATGTAGTCATACTTGCAATTATAATTTTTTGAAAACAATTGTGTATGAGGACACATCTTATAACCATGCTGCAACTACATCCATATAATATTGTTTATGGAAAATACTGATTTTCACATTATTTATGATGGGTATGGAAAATACTGATTTTCACAAGGTATATGTATGCATGTAACTTGTCAAGCTATGGCTGCAAATGGATGAGAAGTTTTCATTTTTAGCATTATTTTGGAAATGGTGACATATATACTTGCAGATTTTCAGATCACTTCAAGAATTGAACATAACTCCAAATGAAACAAATCAAATCTCCATGAGAATGGCCCTCTGACTGCAACAACAACCTGTTTTTGAAAAACATGACACATACAAACCCTAGCCGTAGCTAAAAACAGTGGACAACTTGTAAAAACGTTTAAGAAATTTGCAGAAACTCTCACGTTTTTAATAAAATCGACCATAGAAATATAAAAACACCTATGTTTTCATCAAAAACAACCAAAGCTTGATAAAACGATTATGAAAACTCTAGGAAAATTGCGTTTTATATGAAAACGACTGAGAATGGTGAAAAACGCAGAACTAAATAATAAAAACAACTACAAATCGACGCCCATACTTGGATTGGACACGAAATTCGCAAGAAGAAAATATCAGAGAAAAACGCGACTCCTCACTGCTGATTCGAGTCTGAACTTGAAAACCCAAACGCGAGTTTATATGGTTATAGGAAGAGTCCTCAACAAAAACGAATAGGAGACTCCATATTATTAATGGCGACTTCCTGTTATTTCCGAGTATTAGGGCTCGGCGGCTTCCAAACTCTGAGTTTCTTGCTCATTGATTGCCGTTAAGGTTTGGGATCAGAACTTTCAAAAAGCTTTGCATTGATTTTGTTTGTATGTAAAGAAAGATGCAACATCAAGAAAAAGGCCCGATAACCAAAATAGTCTGGACTTTTTAAGTCTATCGTATTACATATTACATGTAATAATATATGCAATGTTATGAAAAATCTCCGCCAATTCAAAGAAGTCCGGACTTTTTAAACACTTAGCAATATTAGCCGCATGTAATGAAACGTGTAACTGATCCCAAAAGGCCCAACGTAAAGGTAAGTCGGCTTATTTTTATTCTTTGTATTTGATAAATTAAAATGGCAATATATAACTCGATATATTTTGGATTAAAACAATGTAGTGCATGATTATATTACATAAAATTAAACATGTATTATAATTTTTAAAATTCCAACATGTCAAGACTTCAAAGTCTTTCAAAATGAAAATAAAATAAAAACTTCTTTAAATATTTACAAATACTTAGAGTGCTTAAACCATGTCAAAATTTAATCGAAAATATGATTAAATTTATTATTATTTTTGAGGGATTGTGTTAATGAAATTAATGACAACAACTTAGAGCATTCTTGTGAAGAACTAGATCATGGGGAAGATTGGCCTAAACAAGTGCTGAAGTGTTTTACCATACGCAAAAAGACTTCCTCATCCCAATGTTCGAAAGGCGGCCCCAACAGTCTGACCCATGCAAGAAACTTGCTGGTATCATCATTCATAGGGTCAAAACTCGAAGCTTATTTTTAAGGCAAAGGCCACTCTATACCAAAACTAAGGACCATGTAATAGGGTCCTTGAGAAATCATTCAGAATGGAAAAGGACAATAAGAAAACATTATTCAGCTTTGCAACAATGTCAACCTTACTCCTTAGTTTCCAGTTTCGAATCACCCATCTTCTAAAAACATCACTGTCTGGATGATTACCACGAATATCCTAACGAGTGAGTTCCTCAACCAAGTAGCCGACTTGCCAATGAATCAGGGATAAGCAAGTATCTTCTGCTCAACCTTGGCTTGAACAAAAACAACACAACAAATTGTTCTTGTTTGAGAGTTGGGAGTTGGAGGTTTGAAGAAGTATGTTGTTCGAATTGCAATTCGCACCTGCATTATCATCACTTTGAATTGGCTAATTACCAATGAATTGTGAACGGTTACAAGCATTTATACATTCTCAGCATTGAAGGAAGGGTTACAGATTGGCTACGGGTTTGGTTTTCTTGTGTGGGGTTCAAAACACCATCAACCTTCAAGTTGTGGCCAGTTCCTAAGTGTTGCGGCCAGTTATATGTATTGCGGCCTGAGTTTATATGGATTGTGGCCAAACTTTTATGGGATGCGGCCAGTGTATTCCTTGTAGCCATTGCCCTTATTCATTTTGCTAGCCACGGCCAGCATGTTGGAGAGTTCAAAGAGGTAGCACGTTTAAAATTGATACTTGTTCACATTTGTTGACAATTGATATCATTTGAAAAAAAGTGAATACAAATTTGATTGTAATTAAATTATGAAATTATGGTGTGATTCGTATTTAGCTTTATGAGAGTTAAATTCATTTGGTGTAATTGCAATTCGTTTTCATACATTGAGAAAACACAAAATATATATATATATATATATTTGCAAAGAAATATCAAAACATTTCTTTTCCAAGTTGAGACGAATTATTGCAGTCGAATTTTAAGGAAAGAGCCAGGCAGGCTCATCTCGGTGGGTATCAGAGCCTTTTTCTTGCCAGCCTACAGGGGAATTGGGCTTAATTAATGGAAGGTGACAGATATAGGTTAGGCTTTCATTACACACGCAAAGGTAGGAATTCTCCGTCACCTAGGGATCAAAAACAGGGGAATATGGGAGATAGAATTCCAAAAAATACAGGTAGTGATAAGGACAGAGAATCCACGACACTGTTCAGGAATATTGCACGAAGTCAGCAAGAGTTGGCGGCTGGCCAACAAAAGATGGCAACTGTCTTGCAGAATTTGTCAAATACCTTGAAGCATATTTCCTTGCCTTGAGATCAGGGTAGGGATAGAGATCTTAGGAGTGTCTCAGCTGGTTCTCACATGTCCATAGTAGATTTGACACGTACACAGGATAGGCCTCTACGACCTACCTTCTTGAGACCGGAGATAGATACTATTAGTTTTGATGATGAGGCTTCATTTACTGATGACATTTTGGCTTTACATACTGAGTGGGATGCTTTACCTCCCGAAGTAAAGCAACATCTTAATTTTGACAGGTTCATGACTCAGAAGAGAGAACGCTCAAAAGGTAGAACAGATGGGAGACAAAGACATGTGAATCATGAACTGAGACAAGCAACCAGCAAATTGACTCGACACATTTTGATGGGAGTGGCAAGATGACAGCCATAAATTGGATTCACAAGCTGGAGACATATTTGTCTTTGCGTCCTATGTTTGAAAAGGATGTCATTAGGTTTGTTGTTTTGCATTTAGACGGTATAGTCCATGACTAGTGGTACCATGGGTTGGTCTCCTTACATCATGATCAGATTGTATCCTACCAGGATTTTGTAGATGGATTGGTAGAACGTTTTGACCAGAAGGATCCAGAAACTTATTTCCGGGACCTTGCTCAGCTCAGGTAGTCCGATAGTTTGGAATCCTTTATTGCTGAGTTCCTAAGACTCTATCATGGTTCCTAATATGATCGAGAAACGATTGGTTATGTTTTTTACAGAGGGATATAGGAGCCCTTAAGGGGGTGGCTTAGGTCATTTGATCTTCAGTTCCTACAAGGGGTCATCAAGAAAGCAAGGAACATGGAGCTTGCAGCTTCTAAAGGGCAAGCACAGCCTAAAACCACTACTTTACCAACAAATGAGGTACCCCCACCGGTGGCTAATGAAAAAAAGAAATTTGCTGGGAAACATGATGAGGCAACTCTTGAGGATTTGAGGAGACAACTTTGCTATTGGTGCAAAGAGCCTTTTGACAGGGAGCACACTTGTCCTTTGAGGCCTTAGAGTAAGGCAAACCGTTCTATGTGGGTGTACTATGATGAGGTTGAAGCTCAGACTTCTCATCAACTTGTTGATTCAGATATTGATGAGGGCCAGGGAGTCGCTACAGAGTTTGGTCCTAATGTCAGGCTATCGCCCATAGTGTTGTCTACAACTATACTGCTTCCCTTCACTTTCAGGATGAGAGGATTGGTGGATGGATATCAATGTATTTCTATTTAGACACTGGGGCCACGCATAATTTCATACATGAGGGATTGGTTAGGCGGTGTGGTCTTCCAGTGGAGGAGTTTTCTGGGTTCCGAGTCAGGGTAGCAGATGGCTACACCCTTACCTGTGCCAGACATGTACATTATCTCTCACTATCTCTTGGTGACTCTGAGATGTAGTCGTATTTTTATGTGATCAACTTGGGGGAAATGGATGTTGTGCTAGGTATGCAGTGGTTACAGGATATTGAGTTCTATCTTAGCCTGCACTTGATGGAGTTGAAATTTGAGTGCCGGGGCAGGAGTTGTGTTGCCAGTATCACAGAGGGGAGTTTGCGCACTATGTGTCTTTGTGTAGAGGATAGCAGAGACATGACACGATTCAGGTGGAGCAAGTCAAATGTCATGTCTCTCGCGGTTATACAGATGTAGTTCACTTTGTGAACAATCCCTTGTTTGATATTGATGTTACTATGTCGTATGATAATCCATTATTTGAGTTTGATGTTGGTCTCCCTCGGGTCATGAGTGAGGATGTTGTTTGGGATTTTCCGGGTGCGCTAGGATGTCAGTCAATTCTTACAAGATTCCATATGGGGTTTTCGGAGGAGTTCTTTGAGGTGTATACTGTCAGGAGTGTGTACAGCTTCACATTTGATCCTCGTGTTCAGGATATCTATCAAGTGCAGAATTTTTCAGTGCATGTGTTTGGTGATTGGTTTGACAGTTTATCTTATGGAGAGAAAGGTTGCAAGACTAGTTTGTTTATTGAGTTGTGTTCTTGTGATGTTCTTGCTTCAGCATCACCAGTTCAGGCCTTCAGTTCGGGTTCACTAACTTTGTTGATTGTACAGATAGTGTTGTTTGTTTAGGAACCAGTGGGTGATGATAGGGACCTTACACGTTTTTATCCATGGGATCTTGGTGGTGTGACTTCCTTTGGGGTTGGAGTTGGTGAGCTGCTTGTTGCAAAGTTGCTTACAGACTCGGTCCAGGATTGTGATTGCTTCAGGACAAGCAATCTTGGGGAGGGAGGTGAAAGATCCCCAATCCCGAATACCAAGAATTTGCAATGTTTGAATCTTTGACCAGCGGTTTAATGTTCTGATTGGGATTTCTGAATTCTGATTTTAATGTCTGGTTTTTCTTGTTTTCAAGTTTTTGGGTGTTTTTGATAGTATATGCAAAATAAATGATAGATAATAGTAATTCTGAACTAGAAATAATAACAACATTCATATATTGAAAATACTTTAACAATCTAAAAGTGATGTAAATCGTACACGGTATATTATTCAGATTTTTGCATACAAAGGTAAATATGTCAAATGGATTTTTGCTGCTGCCTACAAGATGTGACGCCACTGCAGGAATGAGAAGCAATCACCAAGTGGAGAGTTCGATGCTCGAGAAAACCTTTGGTATTATCTCAACCAAGTTACCACCTCTGAAATGAAGAATGGCATCCAAGAAGTAAGACCAAACTGCCGCTGGAAGAGTCACCCAATCTGCAATAGGCTGGCCGCCCAGCTGAATATAATGCCAACTCCGTCAACTACAATGTCCAAGCAGAATCGACTACCTTCACTGTAAATCTGACTGCAAAGTATTACAACT
>MU224790.1:4834670-4851032 GCA_018584345.1 Thuja plicata
TATATGGAGCCTAATAAGACTCGAAGGTTAATTTTTCCCCACTTTTATTGGCGCAGTTTCCACCCCAAATTATTAAATGGGGGTTTGGGGGCAAAGCCCCCAAGACGGGGTCAAGGGGCAGCGCCCCTTGCAAGGTCTAGGGGCAGCGCCCCTTGCGGGATCCATCCGGACCCACAGGTCAAAATTCGGACCCTGCCCGGATCCAGCACGGACCGGACCCGGATCCAGGGTCCCAGACACAAATCCGGTAACACAGATATTTTCTTGAAAAATTCTAAATTTTTTTTGAAGAAACCGATTTTGTGCACTTCTTGTTATTCCATTCCATCAGATGACGTCTATCATCATTGCTACAGGTAGACAGAGAATGTAGGCACGAGTTGTAGACTTTGGATTTTTGTTGCCAATTACATTTGCTAGAAATTTCTAAAGCCTTTTCAATAAAACAATTTTCAACATATCGTGCAATCACGATGTTTCTATCTCAAACTTTTTAAAGCACTTTGTCAAGCTATTCGACCAGATTTTGTAATCCATATCTACCAGCATATACATCTCCCTAAGATGATGCCTCTTTAGAGACATTCTATCAAACTACTCATAGGCTTTGTCTATGCTTCCATAGATTGTATTAATGACCATACTTCGTTGAGGAATCTTGTCAAACGATTCAAATGACTTCAAAATGATTTCCACGTTGTGTACGCAACTGTATCAAAGGACAACCAGCTATAATGTTTGACAAATATCTTCGTTTGTTATGCTTTGATGGATGTCAATTCTCCTGTTTGAATCTCCCATCTTGAGCAGGTATGGAGGACATTGGAAAAGATTTTGAATTTGGCTTTCAAGTTTTTGGTTGTATTTGCTTTAAAGATTCTAAAGCCTATTCAACAAATCCATCCAATGCACATCTTGCATACATGGTATTCCACACGACCGCATCCCTTTGGTGTATATTTTTGTAAAAGATTTCACGAGCCTCTTCCATACTGTCATACTTTGCACGCGTATCTGGTAGGGACCATTGAAACAAATCTATATCATGTATATATTGCAATCATAGCAGACATGAGAGTGTATTTGGTGCACTCTTTTTATGCCATGCAATGACAGCTTTTTGAGGCATCTCTTCTCTATCACATTGTTAATATATTGCAATTATGCCATGCCTTAGAGAATATTTCTTTGAGATATTGTTTTTAAAACAGCTCATGGGGTTCGTTTGTTCTCACACATTTTGCACAATATTTCTATCAAAACATATTCCTTTGAGGCAATTTGTCAAATAGTTCACTTGTGTTCAGGAAATTTTATAACTTTTTCAATGCATCTATTTTGTGTAGAGTCCTGCAATTGTTTCTTTCTATTCATTGATATGACATCTTTTGAGAATTATGGCAAACTGTTTGTGCACCATGGTTATGGTTCTACATTCTGCATCCACGTCGAACTGGGGCTTTTGCAGCTACAACATTTGCAAAATTTCTCCACCATCTATTGTGCAATGGATACCCAAACCCTGTTCCAGAGCTCCCATTTCTGGCGCACACAGAGAGGACAATGGCTTCAACTGTGAAATTTGGCTTTACACATTGCTAAATTCATTTACTTCAAAATCTTTAAAACTTTTTCTTAAAACATTGGTGCATATCTCTGTGGCCATGGCATTTTGTGTGAGCAAGTTCCATGTGCAACTGCTTGAATATTGAACACAAACCAAGTTTAGAATGTTGTGATTATCTCAGAAGCTTCTAAATACATTTTATGCATGTCTACAATAGTAGCAGTAGCCACAACGTTGAACCACATTCCATAATTTTTGAAGGATGTTCATGGTTTGATGATGTCGATGGGCAAACAAATTACACATTTTGTACAGATTTTCACTTAGTTCCAGCATGGCATAGGCTTAATAGAATTTATTTTCTGCATTTGTCTACAATCATTGTGAGCCCTGCACTGATATCTCTTTGAGGAGTTCTTTTACAGAGGGCCACGACTTGTCTACAATTCCATACTTCGTATGGATGTCTTTAGGAGAATTTCAAATTATAATACCTTTTTAACAAGTCTATTTGTGCTTTTTATTCTGTCCAATATCAAGTTCTTTTGAATGACTTCCTCCAATTTATTGTTTGAAGTTTTTCTCTTCATTCCTCAAGCATGGCTAGAGGAACTCTTGTCCTCATCTTGGCATCTATCTTAGTATCCTTCCTTGTTTTCATAGTGCTGACATTTGTTGAAATTGTTCTATCCCTGCAAGAATTTTTCAATGTGAACATGACCAAAGACTAGATAACTTTGAGAATTTTTTGTCAGATTAACAATCACTAACTTGTCTTTGATGTATTGCCAATTATCTACTGATTATTGACTAACAAAAGTAGGATTCAAAAAGGAGTGTTGTAGAGATATTTAATGTCCCCTTCATGGTTAATTTGAGGATTCAGGACAATTTCCTTGAATTCTCTTTGCTCACTATGATTTACAATATCTGGTACCCCTTGTAGACTTATGTAATTGATAAATGATGCAGAATGTAAGTGCAATAGCCCTTGTAGATTCACTTAGGTCATGGATATTATTCAATAGATTATTTTGTCAAATAGATAGCTTAAATGAGCAATGGAGCTTGTAGTTTTAAGAATCTGATAAGCTAGATATTGTTACATATAAGTTTATAACTTTAATGTGGATATTGATATGTTTAATAAGTGAGCAACCTTATGTTAGATGGATGTTGAACTGTATCAATATGGGTACCAAATAGTACTATAAGTCTCCTTGTATTGAAATGATAAGTCTGTTATAATTCTGATTCTCTGTCAAGACAAAGTCTGATCACTGTCTCAGGTGACTGCCAATATATTCATGCTGTCTGTGACTACTGGTACTGTCCCTGATAATAACTCTTATTATCCATGTGACCGTTTATGGAACTGCTGTGGCTCTTTCTGAGAACCTTAGCTTGTATTTAATTATAAATAAAATCTTCACACTTAAAGCTGAAAATATATCGAATAATCTGATTCTGAATCCCTTGGATTGATATGGTTGTCTCTTTAAGAAGCCTCAAGGGGATATGAAGATGAACGGTCGCAACTCTTCATTATCTTTAACAAATCGTACCACTTGGATAATCGCACTTCTTGGGTTTATTGATGATTTAATCCATTGTTTGCTATCTCAACTAATCCCTTAATGGTAATTGCTGTCTATAAAAATTTCTGCCCTTTCTTGGCAAATATGAATCATTACTGCTAATCACTGTGGGTTACTAGCCACTGCATAATGAATCATTGCATGGTACCTTAGGACCGCTGTTTTAATAATTCCTTTGTATTTAGCTTTGGTGCTATGGATGATCTTCAATACCCAAGTTAGTCACTTCTTAAAGCCAAGACATGTTTGTGCATGATCAATTCACCCAATGTTATCGATTTGTATAATTAATCGATGGAAATGTGATTACACTCGATATTTGCCAGACTAGATGCTCAAGAGCTCGCACGGCTAAAATGGATGCCGGTAATGAATCAACTGGTCACAGAGCAACTTGGTCAATTTTTACGGTAGGCCCTGCCACCTAGTTTCCATGCATGGGTTCTTTGCTTTAAGTGTTGTGACTGATATAATAGTCGATTATGATAATATCTAAGTCACTGTTGATTGTCTTTACATTCACCGTTATATTTGCTGATGTTCAATTACCATCATATGTAATTGCTGCCGTAAGTATTATAAGTCGATTTCAAACGGTAATATTCTACAACTCCTTACTTGTAAATCATCATCGATGTCAATTCATAGGCTAATTGTAATAGCTGACTACTTCCTGTATTGTGTCATTGCTGGGCATTGTCGACCGCTAAGGCAATGATATTGTAATTACATTATATATGATATTTTAGGGTTAATATTTATTTTATTTATTTTTGTATTTTAATTTTAATATTATTGTTAATTTATATTGTATTATTATGTATTTTTTTTTATATTTTAATTTTACCATTTATTTATTAAATCCTTTAAGAAAGGGGACACCATAGTCTGCCCTTCCCTACAATTGTTTGTCCTCGAGCAATTATATAATTATACTAAGTCCAAGAGTGTAACTTTGGCCCCCTTGGCCTTAGTGGTAGAACTTAGGCATCCACTTGAGGTGTCCTACTTATCAGAGTGCTTGTATTGCTTTACAATAGTCCTCAAGGATGAACCTCAAGAGATATGTAATCTCTGTCTGAATTCCTTTCTAGGAATTTCAACATTCACCAGGAATGTCCTTGATATAGTATCAACATTCACCAAAAATGTCTTTGATCTAGTCCTTAACATTTGCCAAGAATGTCCTTGATCTAGTCTCAACATTCACCAAGAATGTCCTTGATCTTGTCCTTAACATTCACCAAGAATGTCCTTCATCTAGTCCCTAACATCCACTAAGAATGTCTTTGATCTAGTCCTTAAAATTCACCAAGAATGTCCTTGATCTCTGCCTTGTAGTAGGGTGCCCTTAGCGGTTCTCCCTTAATCACAGTGGAGCAGGGTGCCCTAATAGTTGTTCTCCCCTAATTGCCATTGTAATAGGGTGTTCGTAGCGGTTCTCCCTTAACTACTTCTTCTATAGGGTGCCCTTAACGGTTCTCCCTTGATCACAGTGCAGTAGGGTGCCTTTATAGCGGTTCTCCCTTAACTACCACTACAATAGGGTGCCCTTCGCGATTCTCCCTTAATTGCATCCTTGGAAAGGTGCTAGCAATAGGGTGCCCTTGGTGGTTCTCCCTTAATTGCAGTCATTTTCCCCCTATCTCTTGTCAAGTATTGTCTTGTTGGTGCTTTATCTGCTCTTAAATTCCTTTGTTGATTTGATAATAATGCCCTATTCCTTGATTCTGATAGGACTTCTATTTGATGTTGATCTGAATTTGAAAGGAGACTTTTATTCGCTGATCTGATCTGTAAGTCTTATTTGTTGATGTGATGTAAGGCATAAAGCCAATGTAGTATAAATGTCTATATGAGAACATTCATAATATTGGTGATGCACATTACATTTATGGATGCAATGATAGGTAATAAGATTGTGAATAAAGTGTTCGTCACTCAAAAGATTCTATCGTCTGTTGTTCTGTAGCAAAGTCATTGTTGACACCATTTATGAAGTTGTGGAAGTGGTGTAGAAATACTCGATTTTTTAGCAATCTTTTATGATTTTTGTACAAGTAATTTCTGCTTTTTAGTATAAACCTGAGATTATGAGGTCTCTTCATATGATATTGATAAATTGTCTTTTGTTTATGATTTTGAGATCTATGACGCATGTTTGACCTTTGAGTGCTACTTGCTTGTTGATCCTAATTGTGACATAGTTTATTTCACAGGATGGCAGAGCTAAGCTCTAACACCACTATAATATCCCCAAAATATTTTTGCCAATTTTCTATTACTTGGAGATCCTTGTCAACAATTCAGACCCAAATCTATTGAAACCGTTGTTTATTTGTTTGTATTGTGGTGGTTGATTATTCTTGCTCAATGCATAGGAACATAGATGCTCAACAAATAATATACTTTAATAGCAGACAGGATAGATTTCAGATTATAGAATTGACAAGAAATCTCTGACCTGATATTGCCTCTTAGGTGTACAACCTGAAACTGGAGCAACTTGTGTAAGGAAACTATATCACCAAGGGATATTGTCTTTCATCCTTGCTCTTGACAACAACTGAATTGGCTTGAGAATCCCCTGATGAAGATATAGTTAGGAATCAACGTCCAAGTCAGACTGGGACTAATTCAAAGTGCTCAGATATATTCAGTCTTCCAAATTTTTGACGTGATGAGTATTGGAGCTAGAATTTCACTGGCTTCAATTAAATCTCTTGCCGTGAGCACCAATAGTCCAATAGATACTCCAAAGCTCCTATCCCTTGTATACCAATACCTTCCGTAGATTTGGATGGAGAAATGAACACAAGCTCAAGTCTGGATCAATCGAACCATTACAATCTACATATGTAAGGTCTAATACAGATATTCTTCCTTCCTGATCGATAGTATATTATAGATGCCACAAATCACAACCTCTTCCCAAATCGTTTTGTGACGAGATGTAAAATAAATATATTCACAATAAGCGACACTCGTCGCAGGTGTTAGAAGGTTGCGGTATATTAGATCTTCAAGCTAGTCTCTAGGTTGCATCAGGACAATCAGCAAGGATTTTCTTGCTCGCTTCCTTTGTAAACCCCAGTAGCAAAGATCTATAGTTCCAGAAGATTAACTATATGGTGTCGCAATACAAAATATTATCACTCCCAATCAGATATATAGTTTTGTGTGAAGCAACTCAATCGTTCTAGGCACTATAAGTTTACTAGAGCTTGTGCCATATATTATGTTCGATTCTACATATTAATCCTCCATCAACGCAAGTAGCAGACAAGGAAGCAGCTACAGAAGAAGGGAGTATAATTGGCACTAAGAGCTAACAAGTAGGCCACTCCCGATAAGTAAAATGTGTTTACAAATCACCTTGTATTTAGAATTGTGAATCTGTAATGTCTCCTATTAGGGACTATAGTCTAATCCTTGATATTAGTTCAATCTGCTCTTGCTGACGCCGGCGGTCCACAATGAAATAGCAGTGTGATGATGTTCCCTTCCCTTTTGAATCAAGCATTGGTCCGCTTTAATATCATCAGTTATCAATTGATGGGTGGTGACTCTTAATATGAACTCTTTATCGCACCTTTTGTCTAATCTATACTAGCCTTAACTAATGGATTAACCATTCTTTGCAAGGCGATCTTTAAGGATTGTAAATAATTGTAATTCTCCCATTTTTTAATCATCACGACAAGCACGGCTGATTACGATATAAAGGCTACACATTAAAACTCAAATGAGAATCCCAAGGAAATATGTTATTTTAGTGTTGCAATTATGTTGCATTTTATTATTTATATGTATATAATTAAATCTTATTATTAAATTATAATTATAATTATTAAATATTGATATATTTTATTTTATTAGTATTATTTATGCTTGTCAATAAATTGTGGATGCTTTTATTAATAAGTTTAAATCTTCAATTTAAACTTATTTAATCGTATATTTCATGATCATATTATATATTATATTTTATTTATTTATTTTCATATTTTAATATTCATTTATACTTTAATATTTATATTTATTAATTAAATTCAATCTTGAAAGAGGGGCATCACAAGATATAAACACACTATCAAGAAAACTTATCACCAACAAAGAAGTGTCAATCCAACCTCTCAAAATCATCTACTTCTTTTATCAATCCTACATAACCAAAACTGTTCTCAAATGTAAACCATTTGTTGACCCATATCCCAAAACATCTCAAGAGCAATAACATCTTTGTTATCCCAACTCAAGTGAGTCATACACAATTGACCATATAGTGCCTACAATGGTGCGATATCTAAAGAACTATGATGGCCATTTTTATTAGCTTATAGGCAAACTCAACAAGATACAAATATTCCTCCCACTTGGGTTATTAGTCCATAACATGCATGCAAAGAATATATTTCAACAATTAATTTGCATGCACAGTTTGACCATCAGTTTCAGGTAGATAGGCTGAACTAAAATTGAGCTAAATACCCAATTCACGTTGCATTGACAACCAAAACAAAGATGTAAACAAAATATTGTTATATGACATGATCCTACAAAGAACTCCATGCAATTGAATGACATCCTCTATGAAGAGAATGTTGGTGCTCTACCTTCACTCTCTGACACTCAAGACAATGAGCAACAAAATCTGCCATGTCCTCCTTCATTCATGCCCAATAATACAAATGCCAAAGGTTGCTATGCATCTTCACTAGGATATGTTGTATTAGGTGTGCAATACACCTCAAGCGAAACATGTGAAGATCACCATAAACTACAATATATACAACCAAGATGTCGCAAAAGTCCACTAGACTCAAGAGGAATTAAAAAAAAAGCTTTACCTCAAGGGCCCTCTATGACTATCTCACTAGAAAAATCTTAATGCCAAGGATCCTAAAGAAGTTGCTCCCAAAGGAAACCTAAGAAATCCATACTCAAGGTCAATATAACGACCTTGTGTTGCCTTCTTCTCAAGGCATTTGTGATAGCATTCTTCTTCCCTTTGATTTACTACACACGAAGTCATACTCACATAAAACTTCCAATCAACTATGTTGGTGTGTTCAAATTCAGCCACATGCATATCCAATTAAGGTTATGGTCAATGTGCGACCCACATCAATTACCCAAAACCAGTGTTACTCGGAAACGTGTTTCCACCCTAAATGCCCAAGTACCGGAAACAAAAACCGTTTTGGGGATTTGAAGACAGCTAGAAACGTTTCCAAGCCATCCCTGGTCATGCGAAAAAATTGGAAAACATCCCAAAAACTTGGAAACAGTCAACATAATTTTCGGAAACTGTTGACCGTCCCTTGGGTGGCTGGGGACAACCAAAACATCCCTTGACCGTCCTGGGGATGGTTGACTGTTTTGGACAATAGTAGGCAAAAAAAGATAAATTTATAAAATATTTGCAAATTATTTTAATCGTGCATGAACCTCAACGCAACCCTAAAATATTTAAATATTATTAAAATATGTGTTCATGTTGTTATTTGCCTCGACTAAACTAGGCCTAAGGCATTCTATTATTTCATTGTCTCGTAAAAATTTATTCCTTCTCTGGTGACCTGGTTCGCTGTCCCGTGAGTGGGCATTTCATTGTTGGGTTTGCACTTTACAGGGTTGCAAATATACTAGCCCAAGTATATTGATATTTGCAAGGTTTGTAGGGTTTCATTGTTTGGCACAAGTGATCAATAATTATTATTGATTGATCTAAAATGCCATTTCTAGCACAGCAAGCACTCTTTTCATTAAGCAAATTTTCAAAGATAGAAGACTTAGTAGATCTCCTAAATTTCCACGCTGAATATTGTAGAGCAATTGTTTAGTAAAAAAATAATAACTTTTCTAAGTTTTAATCAGAGATATGCCCTAGTATGTTGTTAGAAAATAGAAAGTGAAGTTGTGAACAAATTGAGACTTTGTTGTTGTTGTTGTTGTTTGGAAGTCTTTGGCTGTTTCAATGAATTATATCTATGAATGTATGAAATTGAAATTTGAATTCTCATTTGATTTATTTAATGCTATATTCTATGATGATTCAATGAATGATCATTGATTCAATGATTTTAGGTTAATAAATGTTATTATGTTGCTATGATGAATGTTACAATGTTATATAATTCATGAATATATTTGAGATTTCAGATTTCCCTATAAATGTATATATATAGTCGTCCCCTGCTCCGGAGCAAAAAAAAGTCTCGAAAACCCATTTCGATGCCCCACCGCCCCCCATCTCGAAAACTCAGGGTAACATAGCACAAAACAAATATCTCCATCACCCAATTACAGAAACAAGTAACACAAGATCGTGTGGTATTCGAGGTCATGATTTTTGAGCTTATGTGGCTCATTAGCAATAACACATTCCTCTTGCACGAGGACAACCTAGCCCCACAAACTACAATGATCATCAATGCACACAACAAAATGGGTCATAGGATCTAGCAGTGCAAGGATAGATGGATTCCTAAGCAACTCCTTGATAAAGAGAAAGATTCTCTTGCACAACTATAACCAAAAAAACATCTTATGTTTCTACTGAAGAGACGTGGTAGGATGTACCATTGTCAAGGATCCCATAATGAATCAATGGTAATAACCCATTAATATCATGACTCTTTAGAATTCAAAAATAGTAATGAGTGAAGATCACTCCACAATAACCTAAATATTTGATGAGCCCATTAAGACACCCTCACAAAAATGGTGTCTCAAATACTGAACCTTAGAGTAGAATACCTCACTCTTTGTTGAGTTGACCATACAATTGGTTCTCCCATTATCAATACAAAACCTAGTGCAAGTGATTTATGTTCTTCATCCATCCTTGAATATTTCAAAATATCCTCTCAAAAGAAAAGGCATGTCATTCATGAGACACATGAACATTGATAGAGCATTGGTGACCTAAAAGGAACTACAATAAACTCATTGTGTCCCGTCTTGAGAAAACTGTCAAATTTGGATTGTTAAGGTCACCCATGGAGAGTCACCACTACATTAATACTCCTCAAAATCCTTACAATAACCACATTTTGAAAAGATCTTGAATATGTCTTTTCTACAAGATCAAGATTGCCTCAAACAAACCATGCTATGATTATAAAAAAAGCTCTAAAGTTGACTACATTTTAAAAAACTTGCCCTGATTTTGCACCAAAAACATTGCCAAATTCAGACTTGCGCCAATCAACTTTACAGGGTCATTTCACCCTTGATACCACTTCAAATTCCTTGAACAACCCTGAGATCTTTATTTTGCATGTACGGGAGGAGAATGACCTTTTGCAAGTCAAACTATTATTCTAGAAGAAAAACAGTGACAATCTTTTGCCACTTTGCCAAATTGATGCATTACCATGTATTAGGATCCGCATATAATAATTGAAATTCACAAGATACCAATAATTTGGAAAATAAAAACAGAGATCACAAAACCCGAGATGTTTGGAGGCCAAGATGCCCTATGATCTAATTAGCTATAATATAGAACAAACCATTAAAGAAGGAAAGCACCAAACAATAATACTTGTGGAAGAAATCACTCAACTCCATATCTTCAACAAGGAGGAAATCATTCAACTCTTCATATGTCTTACAATGATATTCACCTCTTATATTCAAACCTCTTCATAATAACATAATGAAGGAGTAAACTTATAATCCCCATAGAGGCTAAATAATTACAAGTTATTTACATGACACTGTAATGTCCCCAACTAGGACTTTCTTGGTTTACACTAAAATTCCTGACTAGGGTTTGGATTGCGCTTGGAAATGGCAATTTGTAATGTTCCCTACTAGGAGGCTGCCAATTCCCAATGATTAAATTGCATCACTATGCAATTGAATCTAATTGAATTAAGAAACAATGGGTAATACATTTCACTATTAACATACTTAAGTCCCTGAATCCTTGTTTCTCTCCTAATCATCAACCTTAAGAAGGATGGGGATTTACTTGCCCTTAGGGCGCTTGGACACCAATCTAAAAGTAGGTTCCCTCAAGGTTTCCGGAACACATTCATACCCATCTTGGGAACCCCCTACCTTGTGAGGTTTTACTCCACCTCTCCCTAACAAAATCAGGCTATCCTCTTAAACGGTATTAGTGAGTGATTAAGGAATGGGCTATGTATGTATATATTCATATCTCACGTATTACGATTCTATATGTGTGTATATAATACAACATAACTGATATATAATTCTGATTTCACTATTTATTTTTTTGTTGCGCAAAGGGTATCCCAGTAGCCCAACCCAATGACCCAACCTGCCTTACCTTGGGCTTACATATTTCCATATATATAACATATATTAGACCATATAAGGGTTCCCTATTCAGATATAATATTTTGTAAATCAGTATGTAACTCGTAGATAAGTTCAGCACATAGATTTGCTGGCAAGTATTAGATAAGTTCAGCACATAGATTTGCTGTCACACAATACTTGCCAGCAATATAATATATTTCATTCCCTTTCATGAGCATGGATGATACATATATCTTTCTCATGTCTCCATTCCTCCATTCCCTATTGATCCTTCTTCCCCCTATATATCTTTTGTGAGGAAGGGTCACACCTCTTCACCAGGTTTGCCCTTTTCAATGGTCACACCTTTTCACAATTACCACCCTTTGAAAGGGTCACAACCCTCCATCATTGCTGCCCCTTTGGAAGTTGCATCTTCTTCTATTAATCCTTCTTTGATCCCTATGCTCCCTTATGCAGATCAAAACTGTCTTATATCTCAGAAAAAAACTTACTATGATTACCTTCCTTATGATGACCCCCTCTTCCATGCCTTCAACAAATGACTTTCCCTCCTATTTATATCTTCATGATGGAAGAGTCACAACCTTTCATTAATATAACCTTTCAAGAGAGTCACAATCCTTCATGCTTTATGCCCTTTGAAAGAATCACAACCTTTCATAACTATCCCTTTTGAAAGAGTCACAACCCTTCATCAATTCTTCCTATTCCAATCTTGTTCCATTATTCCTTCCTTATTTCCATGCTACCTTCTTTCTTCTTTTCTCCTTGTGCCCTTCCAAATGAAATTCTCTTCTCCCTTTTATATCTCATGTTTGAGGGAGTCACATCTTTTCATTTCATGCCTTTTGACCATTCATTCAACTTAATTAAATTTTATTTATATTTTAATTTAATTCTTTTTTATTTAAACTTAATTTAAATTATATTTCTTTTATATTTTAATATTATTATTTATTATTAAATTATATTTCAGAAAGGGGACATTACATACACGACATAAATAAAGGGATGTGTGTCACATCACCATCTCCATTACCCAACAATATCATATGCCTCATTATATAACACTAGAGAATAAATCTTGTTTAAAATATTTGTGGGCATTATCATAGGATTCCCTTGTGTGCAACTTAATGCAATAAATTGAATTTATGATTTTTAAGTTCAAGGGAACCATGGATTGTGAGTTAGAATAGCAATTGATATTAATTTTCGTTTTCATTTTTGGATTCTTTTTATGTTAATATTACTTGATTCGTAATTAGCACTCACTATTAAGCTTTCATTTTTGCAATATCCTGATTGGTTTTACATATTTATTCGCTTTACGTTTATAAATATTTTACAGTTAGCCACATTTCCACATTGTATGGGAATATAAGGTTGGCATGAGAAGTAGCTATATTGCCATACTTATCCATAGATACTCGTATACATCAAAAGCACGCATACCCTAAAATATGAACAATTTTTCTTTTTATAGAATTATAATTTAATCGAATGTGTTTTTTAATGTAAACAATAGACCCTATAGGATCTATCATGTGGAGGAAAAAAATTTATCACAAAATTCATGCAAATATTTTGGCAATGTAGCTTTCATTTTCCTCAAGGTTGTCACGAAAAACCAAATGGATCCTTTTAGTGCTAAGTTTTCTGTTTGAAAACATCATTAGCATAGCTCCTTATTTCTTCATCCAGAAAATTGGAAAGGCTATGTAATAATTTTAATCTTCATGTGAGTGCTTGAATCTTAATTGCCCATACTGACGATAATGGTATCTATGATCATTATTATACCAAGACTATAAATGTGTAATAATCTAATAGTGACATTCCCATAAAGCAAATAATAAATGTAAAATCAAAAGCTTCGAATGGTAGTCATGCCTTAGGTCGATCCATGGAGCTCCCGAAGTACCCCACACCAAATGATAATGATGAATATGCCACAGCCAACTCTACTGCTTTTAGCTGCTCAAAATTATTTGCATCCTGTTACATAAAACTTCATTATTATACAAGCAAACATTGACAATAATATGTAAGAATATGCAAGATTTCTCATGCCATAACATATCACTTACAACTGTAGTGTTATCAGCTTGCAACATCAGCACACCAGCATCAATAGGAATAGGCAAATGTCTGCTTTGACCAATAATAGTCTCTAGAACCTCCACACAGGCAAAGATTGGTCCAGACTGTGACCTACAATTCCACATATCTAAACTAAATTATCAAACTGCAAACAAAACTTTTTAATCTTATTCTTCAAAACCAAAGCAACTTTTGTGTTTTAGGATCTGTAACTTATAACTGGTCTCTGATAAATTTGACCAAATACAAAGAAAGTGTCAATATGTTCTCACAGAAATAGGACGAGACAAGTACTAACACCAAAGGTAAGGCAACATTTTATTTTTCTTTTTGTCTTTTACGTAAAACAGCATTATAATGGAAGAGCAAAATTTATAGTTTCCAAAGTGCACACAGGAGCATTGCCATTTCTACAGTGGAAGTGTGTTCACAAGATATTATGGAGGGCATCAAACACTAAAAAGAGAGTAGTGACTAAACAGTACTTCATCTACAGCTGGCAATCAAATGACTATGAACATCTTTAAATCCCTTGCTATTTTTCTTTTTGGATAAGATAATGAATATATTGGTAAAAAGATTGGTAGCCTTCAACAAAATGCCAACATCCATAATTGAAAACATTGGAAGATGAGCAAAGCATGCCCAGAAACATACACCAGACAACAAAATCAGGTGCACAAGACAGCAAGAAGAATGCTTACAAAGACTTTCAGACTATAATGGCATTAAGATGGTTCATATAGGAGATAATGACTTTTGACTTGGAGATTGCCAAAAAGAGGCAGTACAACCAGTGATGACTTCAAACCAGTGATAGATTAGCTGTAATATTATCCATCTGAGGTCTCAGCCATGTTTTCTTTTGCATGGTTGCTTTTCAGCTTCAATCTCCATCTTGTTCTGATTGTTTGGGGTTTTGGTTTGAACAGGCTGTTGGGAGAATGCTGAGGCAAGTGATTGGCCTCAACATGGGTAGCAGTGGCTTTTTTCTTGGCTGCCACTTACTGGATGGTTTCATTCAACTGCCTTTCATGCTTTTCATGAAGTTAGCATGGTCTCAATGGCTTCATTTCAGTTGCCCAGGCTGTTGTGCCTGAGGGAGTTATAATCTGCACAATCAAATCAGTCTTTTCCTGGACATGTAATGGTAGTAGACAAATCCAAATTTTTGGTGAAGCTGACTGGCTACAATTTTCATTGATTGTCAGATTTCTCCTTAGCACAGGCTTTGGAGTCCAGATATTTACCAAGGCTTCTAAGAATGGAATTGCTAGTAGTCAGGGTTTTATACAGCATCTCCTTCTTGTTGTCTTTTGAATTTTGGGTAACTAGGGTAGAGTTGGACATAAGTACTAAGACTGCAGGTAAGGCAAAATTTTGTTTTTTTTTCCTTCTGTTTTTTTGGTAAACTGTAGATTATAATCGAGGAGAAAATTTTATATTTTCCAAAGTGGACAACTTAATTTTAAATTGTTAAATGGTAAAGCATCTATAAGTATTTTAAAAGGCACTTTAATTATTTTTGTAAAGAAATGGTAAAATGGAAATAAAAAATATTCCTCAAAAATTTACAAAAGAGGGGTTTGGGGTGTCAGGGAAGCATCCCTTTTTGAAAACAAAATTCTTGATCAAAATTGAACAATTTTATGTTTTTCTCTTGGGCAGGAAAACCCTCAAGTTGTGGACTTAGAGAAAATACCCTCTAATCCCCTTTATGGTGATTTCATACAGAAGTCACACTTGAGCTGAAACATACTCTTGGGTGTTTGCTTCTATTCTAGATGCTATTTTGATTAGAGTTTGAATGGTTCACGATGAAAGTTTCTACAGTTGTTCCAAGTTCCAACTTACCTGATGTCGTCATAAGCTACTTGATCTAGACAATTTTCACTACTTAGCAAAAAAATGTTACTAAAGAGAAAACTAACAAGTTTAATCTCAAGCAATCAAAAATTAAAGCATTCAAAAGACTAGACACATACTGTGAAGCGGACAAGCAACATTCACGTGCACAAAATCCTTTCATTAGATTTTCTCCTGTCCCAGTTGTGCAACAACCAACTCGGCAAAATGTACCATGTGAGTTTTTACAAGAAGCCCAACACCCAGAGCCATGCATAGCTGCTAATCCAACACGACCCTTAACCTGCAAAAATGTTATTAAACGATGTTAAGAAATATAAATTTTCTTTACTACACGATGCAAGATATAGATTTTTCATATGACACTACTTCACAGACTTATAAGCATGCAACATTATTACTAAATGTTTTTAGCACCATTCATAAACAATGACAAACAAGAGGCAAAATGAAACATTGTGTGGTGGCATGAAAGCTAGAACACTGCAAATGGATATTATGTCTAAATATTAAATAAATAAGAAGTTTATTGCTTATAGAAACTGTTGGGTGGATATTTTGCAACCGACAGTTTATAGATCAATCGCAAAACAGTGGTTCTAGCCACAGTGTGTGAGACGTAGTCTTTCCTACTTCTAAGGGAAGGCTCCCCCTCTTATTGCTACTGGAATCAACAAAACACTTAACTACTATTTACACTAAGCTAAATCAGGGCTGGACATTCATCCTATTCTCTTATTTCAAAATAGATGTTACTATTACAATACAATCTTTAAGCAATAGTGTAACTCACTTACAAACAAGGTTACCCCGAGTTTCCGGGACGGGGACGGCAGGGGACGGCGGGACGGGTTTCCGGGACGGCAAATTTTTTTGCCGATTTTGGGGACGGCAGGGGACGGCAAAGGGGACGGCTATGTAAAT
>MU224790.1:4853936-4904944 GCA_018584345.1 Thuja plicata
AATAAAAAAAAATGCTTGTGTGCCAATTTAAGACCACCATTTTCGGATTTTAGGGCAAGTGTGGCGGTGGGGCCCACAAAACGACCCCACCCATGGAGGCGTTTTTTATTTTTTAAGTTGTTTTTTTCTAGGGGGGGCCTTTTTTGTTTGGGGACGGACGGCCGTCCCCGGGACGCGCGGGGGACGGCTACGGCGTCCCCAGCCGTCCCCGGGACTTTTTGCCGTCCCCTTATTTTATGACAGACGTCCCCTTATTTTATGACAGACGTCCCCAAGTCCCGGGGACGTCCCCACCAAATTCTCAGAATTTGGGGACGGCGTGGGGACGTCCCCAAGCCGTCCCCAAGTCCCAGGGACGTCCCCGTTCCGGGAACTTGGGGATTTAGGCCGGGGACGCGTCCCTGGGTAACCCTGCTTACAAAGTATTTATTGGAGTAATAATTCCGATAAACAAAAGATTAGACATAAGAATAATATTCAATGTACCAGCATTCTATGTAACCAATAAACTCATGAAAGCAAAGTATTTCCATGGCTCCTTATGAGATTTTGAGAATAAGAATGAAACACACGTGCAGCTCAAAGTCTCCAACACGTATTTCACCTTGCATGCACAAACGAAGAAAACGAAGCAGCACAAAGTCTGAAAGCTATTCCCTTGCTTGAGTGCCCTATGTAAATCTCAGACTTGATAAGCAGCTCAAAGTCAGCAAGACCAAATCTGAAATCAAATTATAACTTTGAACGCAATATGCAGCTCAAAGTCTACAAGATTGAGTTCAGATCCCTCTTGAACAAAAGCACAAAACTCACAATCAACATCCAGAAAATGTCATCACATAACACCTTGAATCAACACAAAGTTTGAAAGCAAGTTGCCTCTTTTATTGAAAGCAATTTAATTTACATCCAAGCTCAAAGTCTTAGAGTGCATATACAAACTAGCAGAGTTTTCTTGCATTGCCAAAATATGATAATTACAATGAGCACCCTCCTTTATTTATAAGTGAGAGGTTGAGAGTGAAAAGTGGGAGAAATCCAACTAATTGAGACTTATTCAACTAACTAACTACATTTGACTTATTCAACATTGCAAGTCTTGATAAACTGCAATGTGATTACATGTAATGTAAAAACAAGATGTAATTGCATGTGATAGTAACCGACAAAAACTTTGCGACACAATCAATTATAGTGTTTACTGAGAAGCAGTTGCAATTATTCGGAACTGAATTCATCTCAACATGTGACCGCAAGGTTTATTTGAATCCTTGTATGTCAATGTCAAATACACCAAATTGTCATTTTCCTAGGTTCGGGAAAGAAAGCATTTAGAGACTTATAATATATAATAACACTTCAATTTATGTTTAAACTATTCAAACAGAAATAGAAACAAATTTGTTCAAAGTAATGAGGGATTAAATACATACATAATAGAAATCATTAGTACAAAATTACTACAGAGCAAGAGCCTTGATAACAGAGATCAACTATTGATAACAGAGATCAACTATGCACAATCTTAATGTACATTGTAATGGAATAAATGTAGTCTACTTTACATGAAACACTCAGTAGGCCTATCATTGACACCCTCATCAAGCTTAAATCAATCAACAAACAGACTGCTTTTGACACACCCATTACCGAGCTTAGGATGAAGTGTGAAAGTTTCAACGTCGTTTACTCATGCATGCCATGCGTAAGGTTCTTGGCTTCAACTTCCTCTTCACTAAAATCGCAACAGAGTCAACTCGGATATTTGTGCTGGGTTCCTGGCGTGCTCTTTGGTGGTTAAGGTACCCAAACTCGTGGCAGAGCAGATTTGCATAAGACTATTCAAAGAGAAATATTTGGTGGGGCTTCATGAGGCCATTACCAATGTAGATAGGAATGACTTGACGATACCACTTCCATTTGAATTTGCAGTGATGATGAGGGTTGGTGGACAGTTTCCAGGATTGGGTATTAGACAAAGAAGAAACATCTACGGGGGGGCCCTAGGATATTTTGTGTTATGGGGTTGGGAATGGGAGCATCAAGACATTCAAAGGTATGAGATGAGGAAAGGATTAGACTTTATCAAGAAGTTCCTTGGTCTGCTGGATGGCATGGAAGCTCCCTATGGAGACGAGGTAGATAAAGACGAAGAATGGATTTTCAATTATAAATATGTTGAGGATCTAGATGGCCTAGGCGGTGAGGATTCTTCAGAGAATGAGGAGGCAAAGCATGCAGATGAGGGGGTGGATGTTGAGGAGGATGAAAAAGTGGGTGATGCAGAGTCGGAGGAAGAAGCAGAGGAGAATGACCCAGAAGAAGAGGCTAAGGAAGAGGAGGTTGAGGAGGATGTTGACACTGAGGAGGCAGAACCTGAACAACAAAATCACAGTGGATCCTCTTCTTCATCTGGCAGCGACTGAGAGATAAGCCTTAATGCTGGTTTTTTGTCGAGCTTTGCCTTTACTTTGTTAAATAGGTTGACTTCTAGTTGTTGGCTGGAGCTACAAGGCTCCATTTTGGCTTTGTTTTTTAGCTGCCTTTTTTGGACAGTTGTCCCTAGAATGTGGTTAATTTTTGCTTTGTAGTCTACTATATATTATTATATTAATACAAACTCTTCGGCTTCGGCCCCTTATTGATAAAAAAAAATTATAAATGAAATATTAATATAATATTAAATATTCTCATATAGTGAATATCGTATAATATTATATAATCACCAAATATATATAATATATTATATATGAGATAATAATATATTATCCTATAATATTATATTACACTATTCATATTAACATATTATATATTATTAAATTATTTGTTTATATATATTATACAATCATAATATATGATATGATACACCTATAATAACTAAACAATATAAATTAAAGGGCTCTTTACTACCGCCGAGTACCAAACAAAAGATCGCAACCCTATGGTTGCTTCCCTTCAACAAGATATACATAAGCTTAGACGGCATGAAACTAGGGGAAAAGGAGGAATATACTCAAATCCCAATCAGCAGATCATGGAATCAACAGCCCAGTCAGCGACTACAGAATATCAAGAAAAGGGAAATACAAAAATCTACGTGCTCGTTGATCACATACAAACGTATATATCTGCAATGTTTAATAACCGGATTTATAATCTGATCGAAGGCTAGAAGATTGTGATTTGTTACACATTGATACCCTAAAATCCAACACATACCATCGTGAGCGCCAAACATAAGGTCTAAGGAACGGCTCCAAAACGGTTCAGCGATAACTCTCAACTGGCTAGGGGAAAAACAGATTATTCTTTATATATGCCTTACTGGTTTAAGTGGACATAATCCACTATGAAAAAGAAACCCAAATTGCATAAGTTTTAATTTCAATAAGAGACAACGATATAGTTATGACATAAGAATAAATAACATATCTGAAACAGTGATACAACATTGCAGACCCACCATCATTAATCATTGCCATCACATAGTGATTATAACAGACAAGCGAACAAGTAACTCTTCAGGGCCTTTATAGACCACTCAGTATCAATTGTATTGTATTCACATTAAGGTAAACACCAGAAACAACAGTCACATATATCAGATCAGCATAGATCATATCACATACAAAYTGAAGAAGACATCAGGAAYAGGAAAATTGCTATAGACTTGATCTTTATATCATATCAGTATCATTCATCCCTACCTACATTGTTCGATATGAGCCATATAACTTCAGCAAATATTGAATAAGACTTCTAGTCATATTCAGATATTATAAGACGAACTATCTTTATTACATCTATCTTGTACATCAACATTCTATTGCAATTATATTTTATTCAATACAACATATTCAATATTGCAATCACATTCCAAACACACTTGTGACAAATAAAGAGTTAAGTACGAATTATAGATAGAAATGAGCCTCTTGCAATTGGAATTACAAGGATTTAGTCTGAAACCCTAACAGATCGAATATGCGTACATTACACATGTTAATAAATCAAATAAAAGGGAAGTAAAAAATAGCAAAAGGCATTTCTTTTGCCATATTCTCTTTATTCCAAAGTCACGTTGCCAAGAGTTATGGAGGGAAAATTTAAAAACAAAAAACAAAAGCTAAGTCAATCTTTCATTGACTAGACCTATTGAAGTAACTCGGCCTGAGGTTTGGTTAAGGTTGAGTTAAGAGAAAGAAACCTTAAGCAAGAATGGCGGCCATTCAATGCAAAGAATAGTTGATTTCATGAAGGAAAAGCCAATTTATGATAAAGAAATGAGTTATAACATTCATGGAACAAAAGTTCTTTGGTTTACAATAGTGTAACATGGGGACTCATCCGCCCCCCAAACCCTCATGTCCCCGTACCGGGGATGTCCCCGTCTCAGAGACTTGGCGTCCCCATGTCCCCCCACCATTGCTTTCCTGCCACCAAGTCTCCGCCGGGACGTGGGGACGGCCAGACATCCCTGGGATGTCCGAGGGATGATTAGAGGCCTCCCTTCACTACATTTTGACATGATTTTGTAGTTGTTTTGATATCGGAATATCATGCTACTCATTGTAATCATCTTTATGATGTTTTTGATATAATATAAATCAGAATCTTCTATTTGCTGATAATTTGAATTTTTAATAGTAATTGGTTATTCGATATTCAATGTTCAATGTTCAATGTTCAATGTTCAATGTTCAAGTACACTGTATTTTGTATTGGGTACGTTGCAATTTTGCTATGTTCAAGTATTTGGTATAATTAGTTCTTATATTGTTATATATCATTTCGTAACTAGAATTTCAAGTACTATATGTATAGTATATTACAGCCCCCCCCCCCCTCTCCCCCGTCGTCGTCATATATAAGTGTGGGCAGCAGCATATTAAGGAGAGAACAACTTTTCTTAGGTTTGAACAACAAGTTTCATTGTTGAAAGAGCAGATTTTATTGGAAAGCAATGGGTTTTTAGCAAAGAACAGTGCTTGAGCATGAAGGGGCAGATTTGTAGCATGTGGACAACGATTCAATGAATGTGAATATCAAATATATATATAAAGAAGCAGTCCATGTGAAGTTCTTAGCAGATTTTCATGCAAAGATAAAGTGTGAACAGCATAAGCAAATTTTCTCATTGAGGTAGGGTTTTAGTTTAGCCTAAGCCCTAAACTACGTTGATGTCTCTTGTTCTTGTTTGTTAAATGCTTTTCCAACTAGAGGAAGCCTTTTCACTGTTTATTTTAGACTCGAGGTTTCCATTTTGGCACATGATGAGTAATATTTGTTATGACCACTTAGAGCAAATTTAAAATTCCTTATGAAGGTTTCATGCATAACTTCACATGAACAATGATTATTCAAGGCTATAGTGACTGTTTTGAAAGGAGGAAATGGCTGTTCCATGCTGCCCTATCAGAGTTTTATTATTATTTTCAGTGATGCTTTTTCTGTATCCATGAGGCATGATGGCTGCTACAATATTTGGAGGCATTACACTCTCTAAGTTTTCAATAATAAGTGACTATCAATGTTATAGAATAATGATGGAGAAATGTCATGTCCATGATGTTTGAAAAGAGCGAAAAGATGTAATAAAGAGCAGAGATACAGAGAGATTCATGAAAAACAGCAGCAAATCATTGTTATAAAGAATGCAAAGGTTCAATGATAATTGCCATAAATGAAGACAAAGAACAGAGCAAAGAAGCAACCATTCTCATGATGAGCAGCAGCCATAGTTGTGTTTCAGTAATATCTTGAAAAATAAGAACTGGGTTTTCGTGATGTTTTGCCAGAAATTTGAAAAAAATTAAATGAAAATACCCACTAAATTTCCTGCAAACCCAGTTCGTAGTTTGCGAGAAATCTTCACCAGTCCGAAAGGGTCCAAATCATGAAGACAAAACCATTTGTAGGTGTGAAGACATTATTACAGAGTCAATGATGAACAAACATTGATACAAATCAATGAAATAACAAAATCCAATGAGGAATGCAGTCATGGAGGTGCAAAGCATTATTTTATGAACAAAGAGCAGTGAACAACTAAAGCAAACACCACCATTGAGGTTCAGTGATAGCAGCATTTTAGAATGAGAGGGGCAATGCTATTACAAGGATATACACAAGAAAAGTGGGGTTCAAATAAAAGTGATCAAGGGGTGTTGTCAAATGTAATCAGAATAATGAAGAGTTATACAGAAAAAGAAGTATAAGGAGAGTAAACAGTGATATTCATTGAAAAGATCATGTCTAAGACAATAAGGAGTGAAATGGTGATATCCAATCAACCAAACAGTGACTTCACTGTCAGAATAGTAATCAATAAGGCAAGAAAAAAGTCACTGTCAGAACAGTAATCAATAAGGCAAGAAAATAGTGGCTAGTGTTGTCCGGTAATATGGCAGTTAGATAGTTATGTACCGAAGGTAGTCAACGGATGCGACGGTTCGCCTCGCACCCCTTCGGTACCTATATATACTTAGTCTCTCGATAGAATAAGACATGGGTTTGTACGGGAATACATTGGCATTGTACACAATGTTCTGAAGTAATGAAACATATTTGAAGTTCTTTATATATCACTGTGTATGCTTTACTTTCCTGTATGTCTCTGTTAAATCATGTTTACCCTTGAGGGCAAACATTTGGCGCCGCCGCCTGGACATACTCGGGAAGGGAAAAGACTGGATGGCGCACGGACATAATACGTCTGCCAATTGCGGCGTCCATCATAGGGAGTTTTAACATCTGAAGGTTAAAAAGAAAAGGACACTGTATAAACAATAATAATGAGTTTGCGTTAAGTTTTGATGCCCAATCTTTTAAATAAAGACAAGACTAAAAAGGTACCAAACGCTGAGTGGGAGGCAGCACAAAAGGCTTTAATCTTTGAGCAACAAATAGAATGCCAACGAAGCCTGAGGCAACTTGCCGCGGAAAACCTTGCTGAAGGGTTGACCAAAGGGGACCCCGGGAGTGTTACGGAAGGTGCACAGACCGAAGGAGAGCCGTACACTTCGCCAGAGCATCGGAGGGTGTGAAGCAGCAAAGAGTTGCTTGAAGAGACAAGGCTAAGGAGGGCCTTACTCGAGAAAACTAGAGACCTGTTTACGAATCTACCTCTTACACCACATACGGAAACCCAAGTTGAAGGTACAGACAATCGTCATAGGGGAGACCGTACAACCAAAGGTGCCACTGAAGCACAGGCGTCCGACAGTCAGGAACCTTTGTTCGGGCCAACGACACCACACACCAGGGTACCAACAAATACTCAGGCACAAGTGCAAGTGCCAATTATCAATACCACGAACACCACCAACGTGGGTACAGGTGCTAGAACAAGTGGTGCAGGAGCACAAACACAAAATCCACCGCGGGTGACACAACCCACCCCAATGGCGACCAACAAGGAGAAGTTGCCAAAATTCCACGGAGATGGAAAGGAAGATCCAGTACGGTCTCTTCCACTTCACCAGAGCATCGGAGGGTGCGAAGCAGCGAAGAGTTGCTTGAAGAGACAAGGCTAAGGAGGGCCTTACTGGAGAAAACTAGACCTGTTTACAAATCTACCTCTTACACCACGTACGGAAACCCAAGTTGAAGGTACAAACAATCGTCATATGGGAGACCGTACGACCAAAGGTGCCACTGAAGCACAGGCGTCCGATAGTCAGGAACCTTTGTTCGGGCCAACGACACCACACACCAGGGTACCAACAAATACTCAAGCACAAGTGCAAGTGCCATTTATCAATACCACGAACACCACCCAGGCGGGTACAAGTGCTGGAACAAGTGGTGCAGGAGCACAAACACAAAATCCACCATGGGTGACAACCCACCCCAATGGCGACCAACAAGGAGAAGTTGCCAAAATTCCACGGAGATGGAAAGGAAGATCTAGTACAATCTCTTCCACTGGCAAATAGAGAACTACAAACTCTTCCGACCAGCATGCAATGTACTAAGTATTGAGGAAGAGCCGGAAACATTTCCCCGGGAGTACGGTGAATACAAGGGGATGCGAAAGTAAGCGAAGAGTATAAGGAGTCGTCTGTCAAACCAATGAATCTGGGCAAGGAAGAGGAACCTAAGATCATTCTTGTCGACAACGATTGGAAACCTGAGTGGAAGGCCAAGAGACCATGGTTCCTGTTGAATTTATGGTACCAAGTCTGAGGATAGTCATTGAGAACAGACTCGGAGACATGGAAAGCTTGAAGGAGCGATTGTATAATCTCAATAAGCTCGACGAGAAACAATTGTTGGCACAATGGGGAACAGAGATAGTCCAAGGACGTAGGAAGGTCTGGCATGACAAGCATCTGAAGCGGACACAGTTCACGTCAGGACAGTTGGTCCTTATGTATAATGGGCGGAATGAGATTAAGCCGGGAAAATTCAAAGTTAAATGGCTAAGACCCTACAAGGTTCGCGAAGTCGGGGAGAACGTTGCAAGCAAGTTGTGGACACTGGATGGACAAGAGATACCCGACACTGTCAACAGGTCGAAGCTAAAAATATATCATGAACGGCGAGATGGCATCGACAGAACCAGGCAGGGGAAGGTACGCAATTTAGAAAATAAAAATTAAATAAACCGTACGACACCGTACGGTCTGCGACCGCAGACCGTACGACCGTACAAACAGAAAAAAAATTCGGGAAAAAAAATTAATAAATTAAAAAATTAAAACGCTGTACGGAAAATGCAAAAAAAATTTGAGCAACGGCTGTACAGAAGGCAACAGAAATTTAAAAGTGGATGTCGTACGGTATTTAATCGTACGGAAGGCAAAGTGAAGGTATAAAAAGAAGACTCATGACCGTACGGTCACTAAGCAACAAAGAGTGGGCGCCATTTGTACGTCCGTACGATTGTTAGTGGCAGGCATTTTTCTGTACCATACAGACAGCAAAGGGCAAACAAAATTTCATACACTGCACGGATGATGGGTGTAAAAAGTTTAACCATACAGCCGAGCTACATACGGCCACCAAGAACAACACAAACATTGAGTGTTTGTCGTACATGATACGAATCGATTGGAGAGGAAAGGCATTCCGTATGGACAAACACCATAGAGTAGCGTGTGGGTGTTTTTAAAAGGAGGGTTGTATGGACAAAGAGGAGGGCATGGCATTTCCAAGATGGAATGCAAATAATTAAGGAGAGAAATTCCGTACGGTTAGGGAGGGAATCCGTACATTTTCGTACGACAGTCAGCAAGGTTGTAGTGTTTTAAATTATTTTGAAAGTTGGGGAGAAGAAAGAAGGCACGAGAGAGAAAAAAATAAAAAATAAAAAATAAAAATGACGACAAATAAAGAACAGTTTACACTGAATAGCATATGGCACCGAAGGGAAGGACATAACTTCGGTGCCATATGCAGGTAGTGAAGAAAATATAGTTATTGGCCATTTGCACAGGCACCGTAAGAGAGTATGGCATCGAAAGAAAATCACGAAAATGGTGTGCCCCATGGACTTCTATGTGGGTTGGAAGGTGCTCATTTGCTACACCCCCATTTTATTTTTGAGGCACACTACAACTATGAGTTTGGGGCATCATAGCAGTCAAGGTAAGCATGGTGAGAGGGAAGCCTGAAACCAAGCATTGGAAGGAAAGCCCTGAAACGGATTTGGAGGTTGCGAACCAATAGAGTTTGAGGGAAGGCATTGCAAGAATGACGGTCTAGCAAGAACAAGAAGTCGTACGGCACGAAGCAATTATTCAGTTCAGTTATCAGCCTTTGGGGAGTGTGACCAGTTGATGAGACCCAGAGCCGCTACAGGCATGGATTGTCCGCACGCCAGTGGTGGAGAGAGCACTAGAGCAAGCCTTTCAAGAGGGGTACTACGCTTCGAGGCACTCGGAGTATGTCTCGGCTAGAGTGAGGTTGCCTTGGTGGATGCACAGAGAGCTAGGGAGGAGCTAACCACCCGGTCGGAGGCAGTAGAGCAACACTTGGCTCAGCGTACCCAAGAGTTGGAAGCGGAGAAGGCGGCATGGGTGGCTATCGAGGTCAAATTGGCTAGTGAGACAGTATCGTTTGAACAGGAGTTAGTGTAGGCTACAGCTGAAAAGCGTGTTTTGGAGACAAGTTTGGTGCAGGCACGGGAGGAATGTGATGTGACCGAAAAAGAACTACTTGAAGCAGCATTGATGGTGAACTCGACACTTGAACAGTGGATGGTAGTAGAAAAGGGACTTTCGGCGCGGACAGCAGGGTTGTCCCTGCATCCTCTTCATGGGTGGTGCCTCCAGCTTCTCAGGGACGCCCCCTCCGCCCCTTCTTCTCAGTGATTTTCTTATTGTATGTAGTGTATTTCATCTTCCTTTTGTTGTGAGTCGCCGGAGACGACTTTCCTTTTGGGGGGGATGATGTTGTCGGGTAATACGGCAGTTAGATAGTTATGTACCAAAGGTAGTCAACGGGTGCAACGGTTCGCCACACACCCCTTCGGTACCTATATGTACTTAGTCTCTCGATAGAAGACATGGGTTTGTACGGGAATACATTGGCATTGTACACAACGTTCTGAAGTAATGAAACATATTTGAAGTTCTTTATATATCACTGTGTATGCTTTACTTTCCTATATGTCTCTATTAAATCCCGTTTACCCTTGAGGGCAAACAGCTAGTTCAAACTCAAAGCAGTGAGATACAACCATGAAGTACAGAGACTCAATGTGGACAGGAAGGACTATAACAGCAAGGTTTCACAGTTTCAAAGGAGATCATGGAATGACAAACCATTAATGAAAAAGATAATGCAGACCAGTGTCAAGGCATGAACAGTGATAAGGATATCTCAATGAAGATTTAACATAGTCATATACAAGAAAAGGGCAGCGAGAAAGGGTCTGATCAATCATAAGAAATGCTTGTCAAATGAAGCCTTTCAGCATTAGAAACCACAGAGATCAATAAAATAACCTAGTACACCAAGCCATAGTGGGAAATAGAGGAGAAAGGGCCGTAGTGATTGAAGATATGATGTCACAAACAGTCACAAAGCAATGGTACAAGGAGAAACGACAGTCATATTTCTTGAGGACAGTCATAAAAGAAAGTCCAAAAAACAGTTACAGAGGTCAAAGACAATGTTTAATGAGGGATAAGAATAATGTTTTGGTACAATGGGGATACATATTAAGACAATGATTTCAATGGGCAAAACAATGGATATGTGAATGACAGATATACACTGTTAGAAAGATGTGTCTCAAAGAAGTGTTTAACAATGATTATGTAATATTTTTCTGTTACAGTGTTCATAACAATGAAAAGGCAGTAGCTGAAGGAAAGCCTGATAACCAATGCATTAAGATAGCGAATGAAAGATGACAGTGAGTTTTATAATGTGAAATACATTGTCACAGGGCAGCGAGAATGGAGGTTTTGAAAGAGAAGTGACTTTCAACCAAGAGATACAAGCTTGCAGTGACTTCAAGAGGAGAGGTTCATGTAATAAAGCATGATGCTTTAGATAGTGATCCAAAATAATGCAGAAGAAGGTCAAGCTAGGAACTGTTATGAAGAACATTTTCTGTCATAAGGGGCAGCGATGACATTGCTCAGAGAGCAGTGACAAGGTCATATTGCATCATGGCAATAAGGACATGGAGGTTAGAAAGCTACAAATGTAATGGCAGGTCATTGTCTCAAAGAACCGAGATATGTATTGATGTATAAAACAATTAGAACAGATCAAAGATGGAATAGCATGTAAAGAGCAGTTGTTCAAGCCTTAAAAAGAGGATTTTTGAGGAGTTTGCAGCAGTTGGATTTTAGCTAAAGTTCCCACATGGGTGGTGCATGACTTAAGGAAGTTTTTTAGGCTACAATCGGCACATTTACTTCAGTTTCAACCCCTGATTTTTAGGCTTTTTAGAGATGCACGACCCAAGAGGAGATTTTCATGCAAGTTGGAGGAGAAATCAAAGTTGAAAACCATCAGTTCAAACACATTTCAAGATCCTTCTTTCAGTTCAGAGGTTCAGTTCCACCTTAATTTCTTCTTTCAGTTTGAGTTTGGCCTTCTTTCTATAAAGCATTCTGTTTCTTCTTTCTTTGCTAGTTCTTCCTTCTTTGCTTCTTGCACACAGCAAGAAGAAGAAGCCATTGTAACTCAGATTTTGCTTACTTGTAATAGCAGATTTCTTTATTTTCAATAAAGAAGTAGCAGTCATCCTTCCTGATACTTCAGGTGTTGCAATGAATGAATGATTTGATGATTTTTATCTATTTCGTTCCTAGAATCCTTTGATTTTGTCTCATTCAAGTAATTTTGATGCAAGAAGTTGGATGATTAATGCAGGTCAAAGATTGTGCTTTCTGGTTTTAGTAGTTTGGTGTTGTGAAAATAGGTTATTTTCTTTCAAGCAAGCTCTAAATTCAGTCATTTCTCATGAAACACTGATATATTACATGTTTAGTTGAGTTGTGAAAGACAAGGGCCTATTTATTGAGATATATTGTGAGTTTGTAAAAGAAAGAACTAAGAACATTTGGTGCATCACCTCCTAGGATAGGTTTCATTTCAGAGCACATCTTTCTCCCTTTTTCCCTGTCAAGAAGAGCTAGTTTTAGGAGGTATCTAAAGGGAACTAGCCCTTTAACCTGGAGATTGATCTTCACAATAGGCAACCCACAGGAAAAGATCATTCCATGTTGCATGGGATTGCCGATCTTTCAAGCTTAGCATCTAGGCACAATCCCTCGTGACAACAATAAGCTCATAAAATAATATTTCATTTTCAATTTCTCCATTGACAAATAATGCCAAGTCCAGCATATCATCCTTTGTATCTTCAAATCAGCCCACCAGGATGATGAATGGGCTAACAGTTTCATTGAGTGATCACTGAAAAGAAGGGGCCATTACAAGATCGGCTTTTACTTTGTTTCGGGGAAGGGCTTTGACTTGGGAATCGTCCAAAAAAAATTTCTTTAAACATTTCTCGTAATCCTCTCCCACGTTCTCTTTGTTCTACAATCATGTTTTGTTCTGTTGATACTAACTATGGAATACAATTTAAGATGTTCCTTTGAGCCAAACAAATCAGAGCCATCCATATTATTTGATTCTTGTGATTATATGAATATCCCTTTAGAACTTGGTTACATTATGAAAGCATTTAAAGATTTTGTGGTTTTTGTGGGAAAAAAGGAACAACGGGCATACTAAGGCAAGGAGAGAATCCTTACTGGGTCTGATTGTAGACTCACATTCTTATAGATTGTTGAACTAGTAAATCTTACTTTGAAGATGCCGACTAATAGATTCATGAAATCATTGGAGAGGGCTCCTCTCCACTTTAAAAGGATGATATCTTGGATGCGGATTACTGGCCCCAATACCTGAGGAAGGTGGATAAGAAGTTCCAGAATTAGTATATAAACTTCCAGAATGCATATTGCAAAGAACACTAGTATTGAGGAGGGATGCAGCTGTTTGGGACCTAAAAGTAACATACCAGAACTTGGATTGTTCTAGCTGGAAAGGAGTTCCCCACTTATTGGTGTCATCCCTGGTTGGGATATATTCTAGCTTAGCAAGACAACCAAAATAGAAAGACAAAGGTAAAGGGAAAAAAAGGTGAATTGCTAAGGGCGGAAGCAAACTAATGAAAGTGATTAAAATGTTATCTGATCCATTTTGTTGAACAATTTTATGTAACTATGATCTGACATACTATTCATTAAAACTTGATATGTTGTCTTTTTTGTTCTAGCCAGTGTGTAGTCTGGTGGGGCTTAGATGATGTGACCGCCTAGGTCACAGTTCTGTCACCAAACTTATTTTTTTGGTAATTGATTTTCAATTTTTTTTAAAAGGTACAAAACCATAAAACTGCATCATGTCTATCCCTGTATTACTCCAACTCAAGCATGCTTAATTAGAGAGTTTGCCCATCAATTAATTAAAAAAGTTACATTGGATGCTGAAGGTACATTTGGAATATGTACTCAAAGCAAGCAAGAAAACATCAAACAAAATTTCTCTTAAGAAAGGAATAACAATAAACAAGGTAAAATACTCAAATTTAAACTTGCAAATGAATCTCACCTTCATTGCTATTCCACCACTTGATGCCCCAGCAGCTATGTTCCCTGATGCATCTACACAAATGACACCTACAGTGTCCATGACACGATCTTCATCATCCATATCACTAGAGGCACTAGCAGTGCATCTATTTTCAATCTGAAAGCTACTTTTATGTACCTGATTCTCACACTCTGCCAATGAAATCCAATAAGAAAATAAAATTCCATTAGGTATTGAACAAACATAATTTTATAACTTCACTGTGAAAGATATTTACGTTGTAGGCATAGTTAAAAACGCAGACTCCACAATTACTTGGCAGATCCAAAAAAATTAGGAAGTTACGACTCAACAAAAACTAGGCGAATAACTCGACAACTTGGCAAATTTATCAAAAATTAAAAATACAATATTTTTTAATCTTTAAACCATTTTACTGATTTCCTTCATACAGATCAAAACTAAACTTCAGAACAGTTCAAAGACCAAACAACAAGTTCAAAGTTTTGATAAACAAAAATTGCAATCATGAATTCCTTCTAGGACTAAAGCTCAGAAAATTATTCCCAGCCCTATGTGGTTAATCCTAACCAAGGATGCTCATCAAATCATTGGGTGGAAATGGCAACAAAAATAAGACACTCTAGAACAATGCTAATAGAAGAGAAGCTAGAAAAGATAGACTAGGAGCAGCTGGTAAAATATGAAAAGTAGTTTATGCTCAAAGTTTTGATAAACAAAAATTGCAATCATGAATTCCTTCTAGGACTAAACCTCAGAAAATTCTTCCTAGCCCTATGTGGCTAATCCTAACCAAGGATATTCATCAAATCATTGGGTGGAAATGGAAACAAAAATAAGACACTCTAGAACAATGCTATTAGAAGAGAAGCCAGAAAAGATAGACTAAGAACAGCAGGAAAAATATGAAAAGTAGTTTATGCTCAAGGTAACGCAGACCTCTAAAATTCTAATCTAAGTCCTTGAAATTCAAACTAAAATAATGAACAACTAATATAAGCAATAAGACACACAATTAGTAGTTCAAAGTTTTGATAAACAAAAATTGCAATCATAAATTTCTTCTAGGACTAGAACTCAGAAAATTATTCCTAGCCCTATGTGGCTAATCCTAACCAAGGATATTCATCAAATAATTGGGTGGAAATGGAAACAAAAATTAGACACTCTAGAACAATGCTATTGAAAGAGAAGCTAGAAAAGATAGACTAGGACCAGCAGGAAATATATGAAAAGTGGTTTATGCTCAAACTAACACAGACCTCTAAAATTCCAGTCTAAGTGCTTGAAATTCAAACTAAAATAATGAACAACTAATACAAGCAATAAGACAATTAAATTAGCCTAAGTTCATTCATAGCACATATAAAACTTAAATTTAATGATGAAATTAACAAGACAGAGAAGCACCTAGTCTTTTTATTATCAGCTTTGTAACAAACAAATGCAAAGTGTTGCATGCTAGCTTATGAAACATCTAAAAACTTCAAATTAATCTCTAGAGTCCAATAAATGTTTTATCAAAAGAATGCTAGAGATAATAATAATGAAATTAAAGAGAAACTAAAGCTTACAAGAGCTCAAATAATGGATACACAAGTTATGTGTAATAATAATGTGGAGTAAGAGAGTTGTATGATGCAAGAATAGCATTGGGATTGCTCATCCAAACCACAAGATGTTTATAGCATGCAAAACACAACACAAGGAGGTCACAATGCAAGAAACCACAGAATAATACAATATAATATTGAAAACAGAAAAAAAAACACCACAAAAAGGTCTAAAACCAATGTCAAAGCCCTTGCAGTTTCAAACTCATTAGGCCATCATACCCTCACAAATCTCACTGCCATATTAGAATGTTTAAACATGTGAAAATAAAATGTGGAATTGTGTTGCACCTTCACACCATAATGGGTATTATGATTATCATAATCTATGTCAAGTTAAGCCGCCAGGTTCACAATATTCTCCAAGTACCCATGACATTTTTTAATTTTTTGTATAAACCTATAATGTCCCCATTTTTATGCCATCCTATTTTGCACGCATTAGCTAGTTTTTAGAGTTTTTTGTAGGTTTGCTAATGCGTTGGGAGGGCTCCAGTGTTCTTGGTGAGTTCAATTCTCAGTTTCAGTAGGTTTCAATAGCAGATGTTGTTTATAGTATGTAATGTCCCCAAATTTACTATTGAACCCACTTTTTAATAAAATATTACATTAGGCCCACATTAATAAAATAATTATAATACATAGGTTGTCCTTTTACTATGTCACAAAATAAGACAGCTTAAAATATTGTTAATGTTTTGTAGCTGCAAGAGAGTTATTTCATTGATTTTTTCTCAGAAGTATATTTGTGATGATGGACTGTGATCATCATAGCTTCGGTTCGTTCATTTCGTGGCTCCCGTCTCTTGGTATCATGCATTGAAGACAAAGAATCTGAAACGACACATCACTTGTAACTGTCGTCGATCCTCATGCTACGACAAGTTAAATAGGAAATGGCATATTTTTTGACAGCATAGCTTCTTGGAATGGTTGGTAATGGTCATCGCTACGGAACCGATGTCTTTATTATGCCACTTGCGTTCGTGGCTCAAAAGATAAGACTAAAAGTATTGAAAGACTTACCGCCACGTTAGAGGTATGTCTATTCTGCAATGTCGGTTGAATGATCCGCGATATATGTATTCTCAGAAATCATTTTCCGGGACGGGGGTTGCCCGAGCATTGCTTGCATGATTTTAGTGATATGAATTTCTTGGGTGTTCTGTTCGAGAATTGAAACTGTAGCATTTGATGTACAACATCATTGTTTTGCCAACTATATGTATTTTTCTGGCTGATCGAAGATAGCTTGATTGTTACTTTTCTGTATGTAGTATTCATATCATGAGCAGTTACAAGTTGATTTTATATAAAGGAAGTTCTGTGAATCCTCTAATTGTGTGAAAGTTCAAGAGTCTATGAGTTGTGTTCTTGGACTCCATTATTATTTTTCAATAAAGTAGAATTTTTGGTGTGGCTGGGTTTTTCCCTCGAGTAGGAGGGTTTTCCCAGGGTATCTCTGGTGTCCTTGTGTTTCTTGTTTTATCAGCTCTCTGTTTAATGCATTTCTGGTTCAAAACATTAACAAATATTACTATTAAATGATTTCCCTAACTTTATCCCTTGCCCTACAAGAAATAAGAAATACGCTTTGGGTCTCCCAATAATTTTAATTCTAAAAAGGAGACATGACAAATGGTCGAGTGGTGTGAGTGATATCAAGTTTTCATAAATGTTTGAGCTTCTTGCTAATGCCCAAATTGGTAACCCTACAAAACTTTTCATTTTATGTCTAATTTACAAATAATTTCTCTAAATATGATGGTTAATTAGTCAAGGTCATCCTTAAAATTTGTCACGTTTTAGATTGTGGGCTAAGTTGTTTGCTAACCATCATTCCTAGATCATTAGCGGATGAGGAACGACATACATAAATATTCAATATTTGACAATTGATAACTCTTGGTGAAATCAAAGACAATATCTCATTGGGGGCTATATGACAATCCCTACACCAAAGTAGAAGTGACAATTTGAGTTGTCAAAGCAACCAAAATGGGGACGAGCATCAAAGAGTTCAAATTTTTAAGTTATTCCACTCATTCAAAATGGCTAGGCTAGGGAGAATGTGTGAGCAAGGTGACAACAATGGTTAAAAGTGCGACAAGCAAAAGAGGAGACAAAACTAAAAACAATTTGCACAATTTGAGTGGGGATGTTATTTACAAACCACAATTATATCAGTGGGGGTGGTCAAAATGCGCACCAAAAAAAATCAAAGTAAAAGCATGAGAGCTAAATGCCTCTTAAGTTGGCATGTTACTTAAAAGTGGTCATTTATTTGAAAAAGGCAGTTGAGAAGCGTGATAAGCATTATGTATTTCAAATTCAAATTATTTTGTCCATTTGAAGTGGTTATGAAATCCAAAAATGTGACAAGATTAGTCTTGGTAGCTTAAAGGCGCAACAAAGTAAAATCAAGTGAAAAGCTAATGATGTCTTCCTTTTTTAGTGGCTATACCACATCAAACCTACAAAAAATTTGGTTAGGTGGCTATAAACTACAACAAGGTCAATTAGTCAACCAAACACGAAACCCTAACACCTATATTTAGTGATGAAGGAAAAAAAACACTAAAAATTATGGTGTCATTCTAAGCCAATGTAATATCCAATTTTCACAAGCTTGGAGATTGAATATCATTTAATTTCCTAAAGGTTAAAATATATCTAAAAGGGGTATTAAAAATGAATTGTTTATTATTGCCTTAAGTATTCAAAAGGTAATATAATATGATTAATTAAAAGTAAATTTACAAAAAAAAAATTAAAGTTAATTGGAGTAATTGTACAGGAACTAAATTGATAATATTTAAATAATTTTGGGGATGGATGAAAAATATGGATTGATTTATATTTTCATATATTAATATTTATAAGGAGTTACTCAGATTTAAAGGCTTGGGATGGAAACTTGAGAGCACTGTTTGTTGTAGTGCAATTGATCTACCTTAGATGGACACGGAGGAGTCAAGCAACCTTCTCAATACATGTAAATTACTGAGGGTTTCATTGAAGACCAATCTCAGTATTGGATGAACTTGCAGAATAAGAATATTTCAAAAATAAAGAGGTGTTTTCCAATTTCAATATTAAGTTCACTCCAATATTTTGAATAAGATGTTGCAAAGAAATAATATATTAAATGGCTGGAAGCTTTGAAAAAATACAATATTAATTTTGATTGTCCATTCAAAAGTCTCTATTTTATTTACTAGGCAATTAATAATGGTCTCTCCACGCCAGACAAGCTTAGGGAGGGGACATTACATCAACTTATTGTGCTTCTTCAGGTGAATAAGATAAAATAAATTTTAGTTGCACTCACATCCAAAAGCACTACTAGGTTGAAACAAAACTCAAAGGACTAGCTTTTAAAGATTGGGAGAATCTCCACCACAATCTTCCCACTAAAAACCTACAAATAAGGTATTCAAAACTTTGTAAATAAACTATATTAATAATTGTAATTTGAAATATATAAGTTAAAACTTCTTTTTTCGTTACTTGGTGTCGTAATAGATATCCCTCAAGTAGTTAGTGCTAGAAAAAAGGGCCTCCCCTATCTTGATTCTAATTCTACAAGTCCAAAATAATGAGGTCCCTCACCTCAACCTTGGATGTTATCCTCTCAATGCATGTTGAGAGTCCCTTCATAACTTGCACATGCATTGAGAGGCCCTCCATAACCTCTCCATTAGATCTATGAAGCTATCAAACTAAAAAAAAACTTGGGATAATGTAGTACCCCACCATATAAATGGGATGGTAGAGTTGATTGTTCAACTGTTGATCAATAATCTCCCAAACGAGATCAAGTTCATCTCCATCACCCTATAATAGTTTTGGATGGCACTTTTAGACCTATCCATGACCTCATTATCGTATCCCACTAGATTCTAATCTACATCTATCAACACAAAACCCTCACCAAAGACCTAGACACTTACGAGTATAAACAAATTAAATTTACAAACTTAAAATAAAAGGAAAAACTTTTTAAAAGAAAATAAAGGATTCAATTTGAAATTTAAACTATGTATTAAAATTACCTTGATTATCTCTACGAATCTCTCCACAAAAACATTATCTTTGCAATCCTTTCTCCATCATTCTTATTTGAAGATGTTGAGTCTAATAGTGCTTGATTCAAACATTTGCTTCAACAATACCAAAAAATAGTAATGTTTTGTGATGTAAGGAAGTTAATTGCAAACCTTGTGACGCTTGGTTGCACAAGCTCTTTTTCTTTGTTGCGATCTTTCATCAAGATAAGAATCCAAAGGTGATTATAAATATATTTTATGATGTTCCGTGCATCCTCTACAACCAGCCTCACTCACTCAAGTGTCTATGTCCTCGAAAAGAAGTTCAAGGCAATGTGTACAAGGGTTTCAAAAAGAGCCATAGATGGTTCTCTTAAAGCAATTTCCCAAATTCCACATATGTTGTTGCATGTAAGTGGTAATTTGACCTACATTTGGTATACCCACCTCTAAGACAACCTCCCCCAATAGTAGGTTCACAATGCCTACATTCTTTATTTTGTAGGAGGCACCAACAACCTTCAAGAAACCATCTTACCATTTGAATCTGCCAAGAAATTGATGAGTGCGGTTATTTCCTCTTGTTCAGCCATTTTAAAGAATGGTGAATTCAAACTTTCACCAGTACCTCTTTTGTTCTTCCAAAATACTTTGCATATGTGATAGCATACTAGAGCAAATTATCACTTAAGTCTCTTAGAGAGTACGACTTTTACCCTTTCCTTGCAACTATCAATGTTGTCATCAAATTTTGCCAACACAAGCTCTTCACCAAGTAAGGGAATTTTGTTATAAAACCAAAATTTGCACATGCCTTATTTGCTTCTTGATGCAACTCCTCCTTCCACCCTATACCTTGCAATGAAGGCGGTGCTCCAACTACATTTATGGGTACAAAAAATCCTCGTAATTAGGCTTTGCTTGAATTGGATGAGGCGGATGAGCCTCATATGCATGGACCACAACTAAAGCCCACCATGCATACCATATCTAACTCCATAACCATGAGCATGTCAAGATTAATGGCTAATACTATGGCATAGTGTATCCTCACCCTCTCTAATTTCTATTCATCCAACAATACAAGGATTGCCTACATCTCTTGGTTTTCCTCTTTCATAGCTTTTCATACAGCTTGGCATCATACAAGTGATGCATGCAATACAGTACCCTAGGTGGTTGATACCTACATTAGCTTCATTAAGCATAAAAGACAAATCACACTCTCTAGTAGTTGTCCCATTACAATGTATTTCCAAGGAAAGTCATATCTTCCAGTGGAACGATTTCCCCTTATTGATGGTCAGCCTAAAAATGAGCATATTGCCACCATATCTAACCTATAACATGTTTGAATACACAAATAGCAATTTGAATACAAAAAAAAAATCATATATAAGATGTATTACAAACATAATATAGTAAGTGAAAAGCAATTTGATTAATCCATTAACCAAAATAACATTTTTTTACTCTCAATCATAAAAACCCTTTTTTGGGGAAAAAATCCAGCGATTCCATTAAAAAAAATGGTATAAATCAGCAAAAAAAATTCTGTGAATCGAATTCATTGCATGTAAAATAGTAAAAGAATGTTAACAAACATAATTTTAACATTCTAGAACAAATTTATATGACTTGGAGAAAGAAAAAGCATACCTGGAAACTCGAAATTCACCAAATTTGCTCTTCAAATCCACTTGAATTCACTCGAGTATGATCAAAAGATGCAAAAATGTTGTGTGAGGAAGATGTGTGGCCATGGGGGTTTAAAAATAAGTATAATTTCCATATGTTCCTACATCCACCTATGAATACCACATCCAACTAGTTTTGGAATTGGACTCACCACATATTTGCAAGTACTCAAACATTTGATGCCAAAACTCCTCAGATACATATTTGCAAATAACCCATGACTTCACATGGTGAATACTTGCCAAACAAAAAATCCAACATGTCTTCAGCAAGTTTGTAAACCATAGTTTAGGTCATCTTTTCTATTGGTAGTATCTTTTTGTATTTTTCATTCATAGGCTGCATTATACAATGTCCAGTATTTCTTCGGTCTTTTGGGAACCTTCAATAATCTCCTCTACATTTTTAAAACTTTAAAAGTACCTTCACCTTTGATACAATCACATACATGGATATCACTAGTATCAAATTACACCCTAGTTTTTATGTCTTCTGTTTGAACATTGATATTTTTTATCTTTCAGTTACAAGCCTTACTATGCCTTTCTAATACCGCCATTGATTTTAGAGCATTAATAAACATGGGAAAATGGAATGAAAATGAACACTCAAATATTATCATTAATCCATACAAAATCTCTATTTATTTTCAAGCAAAAAATTGATTTGATTGGATCAACCTATTTAAAAAATTAAGATTTCAGTTTTGATTGAAGATTTCATGTCCCCTCTTTAGCCGGACCCATTTTAAATTCCTATTAGTTCTTTTGGTCCCCCGGGAGCTAGCTAGCCTTTCAAGGGGGCCCATTCAAGGGGGCACACTTGTGCACCACCTTGGCTTAAGTAGGACCTAATTCTAATTTTATGTTTGTGGCACCCATTTGGGTTAGCCGACCCCTTGCTTAGTAGATGTTATAGTCTCATATTTAATTGTACTTGATGGAAGATCATTATCATCACATCATCATCAAATCTTGCGCTTGAGATTCCTATTTGGGAATTTGAATTGGGGTTGCAGTTTCAAAGGTGAGACATCCTCCCTAGTCTACTAATTTCTTCAATTAGGTCAAGACACTTTGTGATCTAATTGGACTAATTTTAGCAATCACATTGCTTGCAGATCAAAGACCAGCGACATTATTGGAGGCCTGGAATTTGATTGTAGATCCTAACTACCTCCTTTGCAGATTCGGCGACTCTTCACAGTGACATTCATTGACATTTTGATTTGTGCTTTCACCCTTCAATATTGTTGGCAGAGAACATAGTATATGAAGGTGACATCATTACAGTTTGGGCCAACACGATAACAGTGATCGCCACACTAGTTCGGGCCAGCACTTCAAGGCAACACCATTACCATAGTTTAGCGATACCTACCTACAATCGCTTGAGTTTGAACATCACTAAGATGGAAGATACATTGGCAATTGCTCAACGATATTCACACATCCACATTGTATTGATTGCAATCACGATCTCGATATAATTCATTTGGTGCAACTCCTATTTCAGCAATACATCTGATACATCATTGGCAGCAATCAGATATACCATTGACAGCGATCAGATATCTTGTTTGGCAGCGAGTGATACACTCTGATATATCATTGACAGCGATCGGATATCTTGTTTGGTAGTGAGCAATACACTCTGATGTATCATTGACAGAAATCGGATATCTTGGTTGGCAGCAAGAGATACACTCTGATACATCATTGACAGTGATGGAATTGGCTTCTGCATTACATCTGAACATCACTACACATAGTCACAGCACTACTGAACAAAGTTACCAAGTTTACCACTTGCATTGTAATACTTCAGGCCTAAGATTGGATATCGATATTCGCGAATCACAATGTGGATATTCATCATAAGAAGGCTCGTGGTCAAGATTGTGTGAGCGACATCTGATTGTAATATCATTTTGAATAAACTGGTATCAGACTTGTTGATCTGTTACTACTTAATTCTTCTATTTTGTCTATTGTTCTTGACTAGGATATTTCAAAAGAAATGAAGGGATTTTAGAATTTTTATTTATTCTTCTTTTGGTTGATTGATTGAGCAAAGAAATCAAATTATCTTATCACAATTTGCATCCATTGATTCTCTATCAACCAGATATTGAAAATCTACGAAATGTATATTGGGTGACATACAATCAAGGAAGATAGTACACGAGGATGCACAGCACACAACGCATTACTAAGTTTTCCAAATTGTGATATTGCTATCACGATTCAACTGTGTAGTTTTCGAGAATCGAGTCAAACTCAGACCCATGTTTCATGAGTAGTGATTCGCAAGAACCCATCTCTCATGAGAATGAATGACACACTTAGCACTAATTGCAGTTGGGTGATGCTGACAGGGGTCAAGCACCGGGAGTTCACCCATCCCAATATTGCTCCAACTCAAGCATGCTTAAATATGGAGTTTCCTCCAAGGTTAAACCCACTTAGCTTTCTACCTCATTTGCAAAACATTCAGCAAGTGTTGTGCCTTATGAACCATTCGTTATAGAGCCCCTTTAGCTCATTAATTGATAAGTAGGAGTTTTCCACAGCAAGTCAAATTGTGATATTGCTATCAGGATTCAACTATATAGTTTTCGAGTCAAACTCATTGACCCATTTTTCATATGTAGTAGTTCACAAGAACCCATCTCTCAAGAGTAGTGATTCATATGTTTTCCAAATGTAAATTAATATCTTAGTAAGGAAGCTAATACAGATAAAGAGGAATTGAAGTATATTTCAGGAAAAAATGCTTACGGTAGGGGTAGGGATGGTCCTACTCATCAGTTACAAAATTGAAAAATTTAAACATTCACCTTTTAGCAAAGCTTTTCCACTAATGTTTTCTTTCATTTCAGTTGGGTCTATTTAATGAATCTCCATCCTTGTAAACATAAATCCCCTATTTTAAATGTGAGGAAATGGAGGAATTGATCACCTCTTCATCCCATAGAAGCATAAATCATTTTTGGAAAAAAACGGCAAACGAGTAGGATTTTTTGAAAAAATCGGGAAAAAATCGGATTTACAAAAAAACGTAAAAAATTGAAGAAAAACAGCCAAAAACTTTTTTCTTTAATTGAAGGGCATTTCGACAGCATAGATATATTGAGAGCAAATAAGAGTTCAACCCATTAATTGTAGAAAATAGATTTTCATTGTTTATATTCATATCAATATAGATTTTCATTGTTTCTATTCACATCGATATATATATATATATATATATATATATATATATATATATATATATGCAAATTTGTTGTATGTCGCTATAGATTTTCATTGTTTATATTCATATTAATATATATGCAAGTTTTTTGGATTTCATATATTTTCTGTATAAATATACAGAATATAAATACACAGACTATAAATTTCTAAATAAATTCTGTATATTCTGTGTAAATAAATTTATAGAGTCTTTTACAGTATACAGTATAAATATAGTGTATACTGTAAATACGGTATATTTATACAGAATATACAGAATATACAAAATATATTGTCTATATTGTATAAAATTTATATATATACAGTATAAATATACTATATATTGCATATTGTAAATACAGTATATTTATATAGAATATACAGAATATACTGTGTCTATACTGTATAATTTTATAAAAGCCAAATAAATATAATATTACACATAATATACAATTATAAATTGAAGGCTGCATATAATCATATAGCACACAAAAATAAATTCCATACAATTATAAATCTGCGTCAGATGTCTTCCCGTCAGATAAACAACTTGAGACGAGCTCTGTATCTCCCATCGGATGTGCTTGCCCATTGGATGTACGCCATTTCTACAAGAAATCACGGAGGTCTTTGGGCGCGCATAGGGCTTGCGATGAGCTCCTTTCGGCATGTTTTACAGTGCTGATTCAACGTAATTTAAACCCAATTTTTATCCGATTTAAACCTGATTTTTTCGGAAAAAAATGTTGACTGTGTTGACCGATTTTTCACGATTTTTTGGGGAAAAGATTGGCACCATGCCCAATTGCCGATTAATCGGGTGTAATCGGGAGTTTTTCCCGATTTATGCTACTATGCTTCATCCAATATTTAAGAAAGTCAAAAAACTGAAGAACCCAAGAAGCTCTAATTTGAGGTATTTAAATAAATGTTAGGAATTTCTCAGCGCTGCAGGGAGGAAGGCATTAGGTTTTAGTCATCCATAATCTTAAAAATCCGACTAATTGCAAAAAGCCAATTCTTGTTCCCCACATTGTATAGGGCCTTTGAACAGTGCACTTTCATTGAAATGACCCTAGAAATTGCTCCTTCCCACACAAACAGAACACTCTCTTGAGCTTGGAGCAAGCAGAAATAAGGCATACCTTATTTTCGTATTTACCAATTTAGGTGGTTTCACATTCATTCCTTTTCCTCTTCTATACGGTCCCCTACTTCATTTCCTAAGGGTAATTTTCCAACCATGCATCTTTATCTTCCCATACAATACCCTGAGATCCATGTTTCACAAAACATTCCAACCATGGATTGATCAGTCCCCTTCAGGTTCTCATTAAATTCAATGTTTTTGATCCATAAGGCAGGGGATCTTGACTCCTGAAAGAAGATATCCTTTGGAATCAGAGAATCAAGATATCTAGATTTGATGATTTTTCTCCATATTTTGGCATATTCCTCGTAGAAATCTCCAATCCTCTCATTGAGAGAGATAAATTCAATGATTTAAAAATGTTTCATAAATCAGTTAGACTATGACCATCTCAAATATACTTTCCCATATCTACCAGTTTTTTCTACATTAGAATGAAGTTTTCATAAAAAAAGATAATGCAAACTTCCAATGTAGAAAAAATCCAATAGGAACTTGCATTCTAAAACCCAAAAATATCAGAGTGGAGGGGAGGAAAAGCAGTTGACTACATAGGTTCACTCTGCAAGAACGAAGAATGTATTCGTGTCCCCTCAATAGCCTTTTTTTATTGGATGAAGTAATTATTTCATTACAACAAAAGTCCATTTATTTGCATCAAAGTCTGCAAGTTACTTTAAATCAGATTCAGTGAATGGATAGTCATTCAACACATTATACAACCAATAAAATTCATTTGATAGTATTTTAATTGAATTAATTAAATTTCTTTGACTGGGTAAAATCTGAAATCTCAGATATACACAATCAGTATTTTAGAATTTGTGTGTATATAACTATTATGAAGTACCAGAAAAAAAATTGAAAATTTTTCAAAACTGATAATCAAAAACCAAGAAGCATTTCACGATAACAATCACTTGAACCTGTTTTCGATGAACTTTTGAAAGTTGATGGATCACTACTTTCTGTGGCAAAGCAAAGCATATCTTTGTATTTTAGCCACTGTTGCTTGGCTCTTTCTGTTACCAGCCACTACTTCAAGCATTGAAACAAAACATTAAAGAGTAAGGTACAGAACAACAAATGCAACAGGAAACCATAAATTTGGCAAAAAGAATTCAAAAACCTTATTAAGATGGTGAAAACTCAAAAGAAAAGTTAACTAAAATCACAATGCACCCTATCAGCATCTTCAACCGATGAAGCTGAAGGAATACCCTTTGAGTTGGCCCATTCACGTGCTCCATCACCTACCAAGAACCTGGACTTCCCAAAAACCCCAAGAAATTCCAACATAAGCCTTAAGGCTTAATGTGAAGCAAAGATCAACTCATAAATGATTAAATGCTGATCTAAACTGAGAATCTTATAAGATTTAAAGAAATGATTGAGAACATCAGAATAAAGAAATAAGTCATAGTTGCATATCAGAAGATAAATTACTTCAAATTCAATCACATGAAACTGTATCACTTTAAGAATAATAATAACAGCAATCTCATTATTGATTATCAGAATAACGAACTAACTGCAACAATCACTGTATCATCATATTTAATCAATTTAATAAAACAGAGAAAACAAATGACACACACAAACAAGAAAGCAAAACTAAGCTATCCTCAATCCTTACAACCAGGCCCTTTCTCAACCATACAAAATTACAAACTCACTCCTGAAACAGGTACTTTAAATTTTAATATTTATGTGAAAATAAGTTTTTTCAAAATGAATGATTGCTGATGCTTTGAGAGATACTAACCCGAAACTCTAAAATAATGTTAGTAATCACCTATGACACTAAGACAAAGTAGCTTCTAGAAGTGGCATTTGGTTATAATAAATCTACAACAGAATGCCACGTATAATATTCCAAAACAGCTTTTATTACGAAACCAGATTTGTCTCTTTCCTAACTTCAGTTCAAGCAGTTCTTCTTTGGAAGTTACCAAACAGCCTCTCCAGCAATCAATTTGATAGTTATGCAAGAAGTACAACATCCTCAGAGCATAGCACACCTGTTTTGGAATGCTATTGTTATAGACAACATGTAGGCTTTGTGCAGCATTCTGCTCAACAAAAATAGAATTCTTGAACAATATGTTGAGTTTCGACAACTCTGCAGAAAATTTGCACAATGGCTCACCAGAAGAAGTGTCGGCTCACACAGCAAGGTATTGGTTAGCACTGCAAGGGTATTAGCTTGCACAGCGAAGGAAATTTATCTTGATTTCGTTTGTTTTCATTGTCTTAAAGTTGTATTCTACAAGCCCCTTTCAATTTCAGAACTTATTTCCCCAATTGCATGTGTTGTAGGAACTTTTTTCGCCCATTGCAGTGTTGTAGGAACTATTTTGCCCCGTGGCATTTTTGTACGAACTTTTTACCCTCACTACACATTTCATTTCAGATCTTTTACCCCTCACTGCACATTGCATTTTGGACCTTTTTCTCCTCACTGCACATTGCATTTCAGGACTTTTTCCCATCACTACACATTGCATTTCAAAGCTTTTTCCCCTCACTGCACATGCATTTCGAAAGTTTTTGTTCCAATTGCATTTACATTTACACTTTCATTATGCAATCTGGGTTTTTTGCACTTAAAGTGTATGCACATACATATGTACACTGGGGTTTTAACTCCGACAGCATACCATTTCACATGCAATTATAAATGCAAATGGAGGTTTTACCTCCAATTGCACCCAAAATACAAAGATATCATTATGTATTTAGGGTTTTTAACCCCGGCTACACATTACATTGCACATGCATTTACAATAATGTAAACACAAATGCAATCAGAGATTTTCTCTCTGATTGCATGTATATTTTTCACATATTTTATGTGCAATCGAGGGTTTTCAACCCAATTGCATACTTTTCTAAGTGCAATTGGAGGTTTTAACTCTGATTACACATTGTAACATGCAAACCCAAATGCAGTCCCAATTGGGAGTACCTTCCCTTATGCAATGTAATGTGTAATTGGAACTAAAAACTCTGATTACACATGAAATATTGAATTTTACCCTCGTAATCGGAGATTTTTGTTCCGATTACGCAAATTATTACAGTTTGCAACCATGTTGTTCCCTCATGTGCAATGCGTCCTAAAAACTCTGAAATTGCATTTTTGGTCATTTGAAGTTGTTTTTGTCTCCTTTTTTGTGTCTTTTCATTTTCAGTAAGGTTTTTTGTCTATCGTTTTATGTGTTGTGCCAAGTTGGTGTCCAACATGGCAACCCTTGGAATCCACCGCGACGACGTCATTACAGATGCTCTCATTCATGCTCTGGGCTTTTCACCTCAACTTCATAGAAAGAATTTCCCCGAAGAACCAGCATTACCCCAAGCAAGAAGATGAGGTTGGAGTTCATTGACAGAGGACACGAGAACCATCAACGATGCAAGTTGGTGTTCACACATGCGCTCATCCATCCACCAAGTATTTGAACTTGAAGACTCCATGCGTCGTCTTGAAACAACATGAAGACCTCTTTGACAAAGGATGATGTAACAAGAGTCGTGTCTTGTCACACACTTCATTAGTTTTAGTTATGCATATGTAATTCAGTTTTGACAAATTACATGTAAAGCTAAAATTTACAATCGCATGTGACCACATTGTGTGTTGAATTGTAAAATACAATTACATGTAATCACATTACATAGGACTGTAATGTTCAATAAGTCAACAATTAGTTATGTTTCTCCCACCTTTTTCTGACATTCTCTCTTCTATAAATACTATTAAATTTTTAAGTAATCAGATCAAAACTAAATCAGAACAAAAAAATTAAACAAATCAAAAATAGGAAACACAACACAATTTACCCTGGGAAACCTTTAGGAGGAAAAACCCAGCATTCAGATCCAATTATTATTATTTTTCTCTAATTGACTTACAATAATATCGCCGAGGATTTGTTGAGAATCCTCGATCCACAAAGCAAATCAGATGTAGAAGATAGAATCAAGTGATAGCCCAAATTTGATTCCTCAACCGAATCTCTGCCTGGTGAATGGATGCTCAGATTTATATGTTGTTGTACTGTGTAAGAGATTCACTCACTTGCTAGCTAACATGAATTTGCAGTAGATGCAAATCAGTAGCCTAGATCAGGTCTTCATGTAATTTTTGAGTCTATGTAGTCTAGATCAGATCGCAGTGCATATTGGAGCAGATCGCCCTATGAATGTCTGAATCAGATTTTCTTCTCAAAATTGCTGATTTGTGTTTGTTGTTTGGAATACAACCATGGATTGCAATCTTTGCTGTTGAAGTGTGTTGGTGCTGAAGTAGGAGGTTCTAGATCTGGCGCTGATTATGTCAGTGTAAATTCGCATATGAAGCAGTCATCTTTTGCTTCTTATAGTCTCACCATGAATTCACAGTCTTCACTAATTGAAAGAGTTCGATTGGCAGCTGGAGGAAATTAGCATGAAGCAATTGTGTCGCAATAGAGCAGAGAGATCTTCGCTGTTATAGCAGAGACAATCGCAAGTAGCCTTATCATCATATATATTCTTACACCCGAAAATCCTCATATATATGAGGAATGCAAATATAATGTAGGGTCGGCTTCCAAGGCCGACCTTGGATTTAATTCTTTTGGTGCCAAAGAAGGAAAACGTCTATAGACGTTTTAGGAGAAGGAAGGGGCCCAGCCCGTAATCAATTTTATTTTAAATTAAATTAAATATATAATTAAAATGTTAAGTTAATTTTTAAGGCCAAAATAATAAATTATTTAATTCTCCAATTAAATAATTAATCTCACAATATATTATTTATTTAATTCTCCTAATTAAATAAATAATTAATCTATCCATATTATTTAATTCTCAAATTTCATATATTATTTAATTCTCCTTAGTAAAATTAATTTATTATTTTAATTCTCCTAATTAAAATAATGTGAGGCTAGAATCCGATCTAGCTACCAAACATTAACACTCCCTCTTAGTTAGGGAAGATTCTAAGAGCATCATAACTCCTTCCATGCTATCCATCTCGCATTGCCCACGGAGGATAAAGTCAAAGAGAATAATCATGGACACTTTCCATGATATCCATCATGCACACCCGCAAAGGATGGATCCAAAAAAAACTTATTGTGCACACCTTTCCATCATGCCTACTCGCAGAGGATGGATCCACTTTACATTGCCCGCAGAGGGTGGACAAGGACAAGCCTCAAAAGGTATCACCTTGCATTGCCCACAGAGGGTGATAAAAACTTTGCCACCTTACATTGCCCGCAAAGGGTGGTCTTAACAAATTAATTACAATGCCACCTTGCATTACCCGCAGAGGGTGGACTTCAATTACAACATCACCTTGCATTGCCCGCAAAGGGTGATAAACAAGAAACAATACAAAAGTACATATTCACCTTGCATTGCCCGTAGAGGGTGGTCAAACATATCTTCTCTCAAAGAAGATTCAAAATACAACTAATACAATATCCACTTTGCATTGCCCGCACAGGGTGGTCCATAAGATGAAACTGAGACCACTTCAAGCTTCTCCCAAGGCACTCAGACTTCCCTTGAGTGAGTAATTCCAAACCAAATAGCTTCTCTACAAGAAGCAATATACCTTGCTTCAGCAATACTCAATGCAACTGAAGATTCGATCAATTTCCTGTACTCAGTTGTATCACCTAAATCAGAATACACCATGTTGTCGAAAGTACGTAACTCCCTCTTGATCCCTGCTCATACAAAAAATGTCCTTACTCCTTTTGTTAGATTTAACATAAAATTCTGAAAAATTAACTTCACACTATTTATTAAACAAGTATCACTATCAGAACAAGTACTAAAGAGAAAATCCTCCTTATCTTCGTTGTTGACAACTTCACTTAGGTTAGCCTCTTGTTGATTGAGTTGAGCTTGACAATCCCTGGCATAGTGACCAAATTTGTCACATCTAAAGCATCGGACATTGGAGAGATCCCTTGGCTTCTTCCTTGAGCTGCTAGCATCATGAGATCTGAAGTCATTGTTCCTCTTGAAGTTGTTTTGTTTCCAATGATCACTCTTGACTAATTGGGTAGCAAGAACTAGATTTTCTTCACCACGGGAAGTCTTGATTCCTCTTGCTATAAGCCGAGATTCTTCTTGAATGCAATCAGCACGAAGAAGATCAAATGTAGGAAAGTTACCTCTTTCGCTTAAATCTTGAATGAAAGGTTCCCAAGAGCGTGAAAGACCGTTTAATATAAGCACAACAAGATCCTTCTCTACAACTTCACCATCAATGGAACTTATTTTATCTTTTAAATCTGAAATCCTCATGAAGAATTCCATGACTGACTCATCCTTTTCAATTTTGATTTGAAGCAAATCTCTTCTCAAAGTAAGAGCCCTGCTCATGTTAGTTATTTCATAAATACCTTCCAATTGTTTGAACAAATCTCGAGTTGTAGACATCTTGGAAATGACAGGAACAATATGATCTCTGATTGAATCTATTAAGATCTTCTTGGCTTTTAATGCATTCTTCTTGAATTGACGAAGTTCATCTGGGTATGAAGGTTGACTGAATCTATTAAGATCTTCTTGGCTTTTAATGCACTCTTCTTGAATTGACGAAGTTCATCTAGGTCTGAAGGTTCATTGGGTGTTGGTCCTTGTACAAATTGAAGTAGATCGTTTTCCTCTAGAGCAAGGAGCACTCGAACTTTCCATAATGTGAAATTTACAACCCCTACCAATCTGTCCTCTACCTTGAGTCCTGTCACCATTTTGAAAACATCAACAAAGGCAAAAAAACAAATCTAAAGTATAATGGGTTAGATCTGATTTTAGTTAGTAAGAACTTGGCTCTGATACCATGTTAAATTTTTAAGTAATCAAATCTAAACTAAATCAGAACAAAAAAAAATTAAACAAATCAGAATAGGAAACACAACACAATTTACCCTGGGAAACCTCTAGGAGGAAAAACCCAGCATTCAGATCCAATTATTATTCTTTATCTCAAACAGACTTACAATAATATCACCGAGGATTTGCTGAGGAACCCCGATCCACGAAGCAAATCAGATGTAGAAGATTGAATCAAGTGATAGCCCAGATTTGATTCCTCGATCGAATCTCTGCCTGGTGAATGGATGCTCAAATTTATATGTTGTTGTACTGTGTAAGAGATTCATTCACTTGCTAGCTAACATGAATTTGCAGTAGATGCAAATCAGTAGCCTAGATCAAGTCTTCATGTAATTTCTGAGTCTATGTAGTCTAGATCAGATCGCAGTGCATATTGGAGCAGATCGCACTATGAATATGTCTAAATCAGATTTTCTTCTCAAAATCGCTGATTTGTGTTTGTTGTTTGGAATACAACCATGGATTGCAATCTTTGTTGTTGAAGTGTGTTGCTGCTGGAGTAGGAGGTTCTAGATCTGGCGCTGATTATGTCAGTGTAAATTCGCATATGAAGCGGTCATCTTTTGCTTGTTATAGTCTCACCGTGAATTCACAGTCTTCACTAATTGAAAGAGTTCGATTGGCAGCTGGAGGAAATTAGCATGAAGCAATTGTGTCGCAATAGAGCAGAGAGATCTTCGCTATTATAGTAGAGACAAAATCGTAAGTAGCCTTATCATCCTATATTTTCTTACACCCGAAAATCCTCATATATATGAGGAATGGCAAATATAATGTAGGGTCAGCTTCCAAGGCCGACCTTGGATTTAATTCTTTTGGCGCCAAAGAAGGAAAACGTCTATAGACGTTTTAAGAGAAGGAAGGGCCCAGCCCTTAATCGATTTTATTTTAATTAAATTAAATATATAAATTAAAATGTTAAGTTAATTTTAATGCCAAAATAATAAATTATTTAATTCTCCAATTCAATAATTAATCTCACAATAAGTTATTTATTTAATTCTCCTAATTAAAAAAATAATTAATCTATCCATATTATTTAATTCTCCAGTTACATATATTGTTTAATTCTCTTTAATAAAATTAATTTATTATTTTAATTCTCCTAATTAAAATAATGTGAGGCTAGAATCCGATCTAGCTAGCAAACATTAACAATACAAGAGGGCTCATTGTAAATAAACATCTTTTTGGGCAATGCAACAAAACTCTGCCAATTTGTGTGTGCACTCTAAAACTGAGTTTAGATGTAAATCAAATTGCATTCAATAAAAGAGGCAAGTTGCTTTCAGACTTTGTGCTGATTCAAATTGTCATGTGACGACATTTTTTTTTAAAATTGAGTGTTGTTTGGTTGTTCAAGGGGGATTTAAACTCGATCTTGCAGACTTTGTGCTGCTTATTGTGTTTAGAATTATAGTTAAGTTTTCAAACTTCATCTTGCAGACTCAGAGTTGTTTATCACGTTTGAAATTAGGGTAGAATGCTCAAGTAAGGAGATAACTTGGAGACTTTCTGTTGCTCTTATTTTATACGTTTGTGTTGTAAGGTGAAAATAAGTTAGAGACTTTGAGGTGCACATATGCTTTATCTTTGTTCCTAAATTCACAAAAGAGTCATGGAAAGGCTTTGAGCTTTTGTGAGCTTCTAATTCACTGAAAGTTGTTGCTACGCTAAAGGTTATTCTTACCTCTAATCTTTTGTTTATTGGGATAATTGCTCAAACTAATACTTTGTTAGTGAGTTACACCAGTGATTAAAGATTGTGTTGTACAGATAACATCTATTCTGAAATAAGAGAATATGATGAATGTCTTGCCCCATTTTAGCTTAGTGTAAATAGAAACAGTTAAGTGTTTAGTTGATTCTAGTAGCAAAAAGAAGGGGGAGCATTCCCTTAGAAGTAGGCGAGATTGCGTCTCACACACAGTGGTTAGAGCCACTATTTTGCAATTAATCCCAACATTATCGATTGCAAAATATCCACCCAACAGGGCCTTCCATTTTCAAAGATATAGGGAATCATATTTCTGCTCACAACTCTTCGGGTGAATTTCATATCATTCTAAGTATTGTTTATTTGGAATCCTAGCAATTGTGCTCCCCATTTCCATTCATCATACGCCACATTTGATGAAATGATTTATTAGGAGGAATCGCCTCTAGGGAAGAGCACACAATTTTTCCTTTGTACATGGGAACTTAGGGAAGCTTTAATGTGCATTTGGTGTTCATCATGGGTGAGGCATTTGGGGTTGTAGAAGAAGCTCCTAGTTTTAAAGGCTTTTTTGCATAATTGCAAAACTCGAGAAAAAATCTGCAATAACTAGGCAAATTTATCAAACATTTGAAAATATATAATTTCCTAAAATATTCTTATAAAATTGAATTTGTGGAAGATACTACTAATCTCCATCATATATAAAGCAAAGTTTGAGTTAAATACATATCATAGACCAAAACCAAGTGCAACCTCTAAATCTGAATAACTTTGAGTTCAATACATATCATAGACCACAAAACAACTACAATTTCTGAACACATATTAAAGTTCAATTTTTGGTATGAACGAAAATTATAAATCATAAATGTCATCTACAACTAAAGCTCAAAAAACTCTTTTGTCATTGTGTAGGTATTGCTTAAGTAGATGGTACATCTGCAATATCCTTGTTTTGGTATGAATGAAAATTATAAATCATAAATTTCATCTACGGCTAAAGCTCAAAAAAAAAATGTTTCCATTTTGTGGGTATTGCTGAAGTAGATGAAACTGCTGCAATATCCTTAGTAGGTGCCTCAACAGGTGCCTCATCCATAGTGATAGGATGGGGATCAAGCTGTGTATGTGAGGAAACTGCCTATGATAGAAGACCAAGCCCGTCTTCTACCTCCTCACATGCTGCCACTTCCACCTCCCATTCACCTGCCTCCCTCTTCAACTCAGCTAAGTCATCATCAACAAAGAATGGATCCACACCAACATCGTCAAACTCAGCAATTCAATCAATTGAATATGGATCAATGTCATCCAAGTCAAGTGCTTCATGTGAACCCTGCCCTTGTACCTTCTTTTCATGCAATCGAAGGTTGTATCGCACATGGAAAAGGTCATTCAAGTGCCTTTGAGTCAACCTATTGCATGTTTTGGTGTGAATGGCCTCGAAAACACTCCAATTGCACTCACAACCAAAAGCACCGCAAGGCTGTGATAAAATGTGGGTCAAACTTTTGTAGGTTAGGTGTTGTGGCACAATAATATTTCCACCACAAATCTGAAAGGATAAAAATTGTCATTTATAACTTGGTAAAGATTTTAATAAACTTAAAAATTAAAATAAGTTGTAATATAAAATTAAACACATTTTTTTTACTTGGCAGCAAGGTGTCTCTCCTACAAATACAATCAGCTAAAGAAAACAATGGCCCTTTGACCTTCATATAACTCTATAACTCATGAAGTATGAGGTCTCAAAGGTTCTCATGAAGTGAAATGTCCCTAACTGGTTATGGTCAAAGTTTCCTCTTTTCCTTTCTTAGCAATTATGACAAACAATTTGTTTACCACTTCTAATGAATGCTCGTAAATTGTTTATTGATATTGAATTATATCTTGTTCAAAACATACAAGACAACAGTACATGATAACCAAGAACAACGATTATCAATCTGATATACAAACAGAAAGATGCTTGCATTGGCTATTATTTTAAGGTACGAACCTAACATCTTTCTCTGAGAGCAAATTGTTTGATAGTCCAGATTTCACCCTCCTTAATGCAAAGGCAATCAACTTCTTCCAAGATGTGGAGTAGCCACTCATATCGCTCGTCCACACTTGCTACTAGGGCAAGGAGAACACTTTATTTACAGTCCAAATTACGATTGATTCTTCGGCATATTAAATATCCACAATCTTCATACTTCAGTGCAGAAGATAATCAATCTGATGAGTCATGAATGGATTATGTTTGCAATGATCTATAATATAAACAATGCATCGATATCAGATGCAACAATTGTTTGGATCTTAGAAGTCAAAGTGTGGCATATCTAATATTTCGTAAAGACTATGTTTACAACTTTGGGCAAATCTATTTCCCCACGAAATGTAGCTGAGGTGCTCTGTAGTCCTCAATTTCGCATTCGCAAAATTGGACAACCCTACGCAATTTTCTGTAGATTGGTAGGTGTTTCCTCTAAGATTACAATGCTTTTAAAGATGTTTGTCTAAGATAATCAGTCATCTCTTGAAATGTCTTGGACTTTTCATCCTACGAGCATTGTTTTCTGAAGGTTCTTGTGAAGCTTATCACCTCATTGTTTGTTGGAAGTAAGTTTTTCATCTCTGCTGACAAACACTTGACTCTTTGTAACCTTCAGGTCTTTTCTTCATTTTTCTTAGTTTTGCGTTTAGTTTTTAATCTTGTTTTTTCCTTAGGTTTATAGCTTTTCAAATTCCACTTGTTTTGAGCTATCTTAGGCATCAATCGGAGTTGGCTAGCTAAAGTTATTAAGGTTTTTAGCACACTGCGAGTGCGGTTTTTCTGCCTGATTGCACGTCGCGATTAAATCTTATAATAGCGGGTTTTTTGTGGTTATTTGCATGGATTAAAAACTTCATTTATATGTAAAGTGGATTATAAACCTCACTTTAAAATTTTACAGCATTCTGAGAAGTTTTACCTATAGTTTTCAATGATGGACTTTTTAAATTTGTCTACATATTATATCATTTTTAAACTATGAGGTTACATATAAATAATATGTTAAGTGATGCAATTAAGTGGGCTTTTCATATGATATTGCATGTCACTATATGTAAATCATGTTTCAAATTTCATTATCAAACCCAAGTCACAGAAGGTGGGCTTTTTGAAAACAATTGCATGTTATTTTAACATGTTTTTTGGTCTTTGAAAGGTGGAGAATTCGACCTCTAAACGCGTTTAAAAGTTGCAGTTGCAGTTTCACCAAGAGGTTGAGAGTGTAGTTTTTTAACAAGTTTGCATATGTTTTGGAGTTATAAACCATATGCAAACTCAATAAAGAAACCTGTTTTTATTCCTTAGAGGCTGGGAATACCAAGAGTGGCGATTTTTAGAGCATTAACATGCTTTTGAAACACATTTAACAGCTGCGTTTACCTTCAAGAAACCCGTCTAGAGCATCAAGACTGAGTGAAGGCATGCATTTTTTATGTATTTCGGCCAAGTTAATCTTTCTTCTAAGGTATGGCATCAAGCACATATCATAACAGTGTCGTTTTTAGGTGATAATGCATATGTTTAAATGTAGGTTTCCATTAAAAACGAGCTGCATTCTTCCTCTTATGGTGCCATTTTTATCTGCATTGCATATATATTCGAAATCCTCATGAGCATTGATTGCAGAGTTTGAAAAATTCTTCTTGTTGCTGATTTTATGCATTTCGAATATCCATGAAAGACATTTGTCATTCATTGTTTAATGACTCATGAGAATGCATTAATTCAGTTGGAAGAATTTGTCAAATACTTGCCCTATATATTACCATGCTTGGATTCTTTATCTCAATCCGAAAATATCTTGGATTTCTTTCAGATTCTTTTACAAGATTTGAGAGAGTTGTTTTCCTTGCATTTCTCAAGGAAGAGGTAAGTTTTGTTTTCAATCTTTTGGGTTTTTGTTTCAAGTTTGTATATATTTTGATTTTGTAAATGTAGATCTTTTCATTTCATTTTCAGATTTACATGCTTTTAGTTTTTTTTTCAGTCCTACTTCCGTCTAAATTTCTCCAAGATGCATATGCAAGAAATTCTTCATACTTGCATATGCAGTCGGGATTAATAACACCGTCCTAAGTGTGGAATTACTTCAAAAAGAGCTAAGTCCTTCTCAGCATGTAATGCAGACCAAAAATCCCACCTTTTTCACGCAATTCATGCTTTTATAAGAAATTACTTGTAATGGGGCATAAAAATCCCACTTATGAGTAAATGAGCTAAGTTCCTAATATGCAGAGCAAATAAAAAAGCCCACCTTCATGCTTTTTCCATGGCCTTTCATGTTGCAAACATTTCCAAGGACCTCACTTCTCATAGCGACTGCGTATCCATGTATATATATACATCTCCTATGCTCATTTTGTCACTTGAAAGCTTGCTGCCCGCATATGCATTACTTCCAAAAAAAACTCGTTTTTAGTGTTCTTCATTTTAGAAGCCGGTTTTTCCCAAAATTAGTCGCTCGCTTCTGCTCCAAGACTTTCGAGCTTTACAGCCCACTTGCGAGTTTCCAAGATCTGTCTTTTGTGCTAAAAAAAACTTTTTATGGATTCATTGCATGAAGATGTACTCATTTTTTCGAATTTCCATGAAACAGTCTCTCTTGCATTCATGCTTGCCTTGTCGGAGGAAATTGTTCCTTCCAAGGGTAAAGAGAAGAAGAAGATGAAATATTTGTATGACAAGTATCAGAACTCAATTTCTCCTTCCCAGGTTACTTCTTATGTGGAGGATATCTGGGATACAGAGCTTGATCATTTGAATATGACAAAATTCCTTGAAAGAGCTAAATCTTCATTCAAGTTCGTGATTGTTCTTATTAAGCAGAGTTACATACATCTAGTAGCTACCTTTCTTGTTGCTGCTTTGGAGCCAGAGTTCGTGATGGCATGTGCTAAAAAAATTTATTATTCCTCTAGAACTATTAGGGATCAAAACAGAAATACCATCATAAGTCTTGATCCAGATACTATTGACAGGATTTTTAAAGTTTCACCCACTCTTGTAGTAATGAATATATCCAAGGAGAAGGCTTTGGAGAGATGGAATGAAAACAGTAAGCCTTGCATCAAATTCATCAATGACAACTGGTTAGTTACGAAAAGGCCTAATCTGGTGAGATGGCCAAAGGAGGTGCATAGATCAGAATTCGAGGAGATCAATGATCTCATTACTTTGCTTAGCAAAATTGGGGGACTCGAGGAATCATGTTATTTTGAGCCTTAGATGTACAAATTTATCTCCATAATAATTAGATCCAAGCAAAAATATTCTGGGGGCAAATCATTAGTGATATTTTGTGACCAATTATTTGAGGTGCCCACCACTTGTACATTTTATATGAACTCATATCTAGTCTACATTGTTGCTTCCCTTGGTTTGTTTTCTAGTTTCTCCAAAACAGGAGATAGGTCACTTGTTCCTGTTTGGGAGCATTATGAGCAGCTCACTTTAAGGTCCAGTCAAGTTCATTATCGCAGGGTTCAAGATGCCTTCTTTGGGTATTACATGTGCTTGTTCAACAAAGAGCTTCCCAAGAAGCGTGTATCAGATGAGGCTTGGAATAAAGTTTGTGAGTATGGTTGTCTTTTTCTGCAGATCCCCAATTTCACATATCTCAGAGTCGGCTATTTGAGAGGTGAGCCCTATACCTTGCCACGTTATCCTATAGAGAGGATCATTTTGATGGAATTAGCAGGTTAGCTCATGGCGGTACAATTATACCAGTCAACCCTACACAAGCCTGGAGTGGGGATTTCTTCACGCAATCCATTAAGGATTGGGGTCTACTCTCTAGATATTGTACCTAAAGCTAAAAACATGGAATACAAATTTCAAGAGATTACTCTTAAGAAGTTTGTCTCCAAGAGTTTCTTCGATTGGAGAGGCCTGAATGATAATATGAGAAGGCAGTTCGTGCATGTGCATCGTCTTGAAGACCTCTGGATAGACATGCCCACAGAGATTGATATCACAAAGATGGATTATTGCAGGCTAACTATAAAACATATAGTGGATTTTAAGTTGGCAGAGAATCCTGATGGCGTGGAGGATGACGAAAAGATTCTTGATACAGATTATGAGAGACATCATGTAGAGAATCTACCTATTCTACCGCCTTCGTGGTCAGTAAAGGAAAGCATGCCTATTTGGGATAGATTCCAGCCCATCCTGGCTAGCACAAATATTTGGTTGAAGAGGAGGGGTCTCAAATACATAAAAGTTAAACAAGGTAGAGATTTCGATCCTGTTGGTCCAGTGGGCCAAAGATCGGAAATCAAGGGCAAATGGAAGGATGGAACATCTACATCAAAGCATCCAATTATTCCGAAGCTTGTCATCAAAGGGGGTAAGGCTATAGTCAAGGTTCCAAAACCTGAGACGGTGCATATCGAATCAAGTGAAGATGAGATGACTGGGGTGCCTATTCTTGGGATATCACATTCCTTGGTGACATCAAAGATAACGTCTTTTCCAGATTCTGCAACAGTATCCGATGAGCCTCCTGAATCTTCGTTGGACACAGATGTAGATTCTTTTTCTACAGTGCATGTTTCTCTTGTGGATCCCGTTGTGGTTACACCGGCTATGCCTATCTCCTCTGTAGCTCCTGCATATACATCAAAATATCCATTGGACAACTTGGAGAAAGTGTTTGATGCATACTCAATGTTTCCCCCACAACTAGTGCATCCATGACATTGTTTGAGACTACAACTGCACAATTTGAGCAGTTCATGGCTGAGGTAGCACAAGGTAATCCAACACCAGTGGCAATCCAGATAGAAGCTCCTACCATAGTCACAATCGTTTCACAAATGGAAGTGGCAAATATTATGACTACCACATCAGCATCAGCATCTTCTACTTTCTCTTTACCTCCTTGGTTGAATTCCATTACTCAAAAGAGGAAAAAGCAGAAGATTCCGCCTGAAGAGTTTAATTTCAAACAAATCAACAAGGCCAAAACTTTGAAAAAGAAAAAAGAAAAAATATTGTCCAAGGTCATGGTAGATAAGCACGGAGTTAAGTTTGCAGAAGTTGCAGAACCACTTGTTGATAAGCAAACTGAAGACTTCAAGCTACTGATTATAAGTTCACTAGAGTTGAGTTTGGCAAACAAATGCGGTTGGATTGTCAACATGATGCACAAGATGATGTTGCTTCACTTATAGCAAGGAATAATAGATTATGGGAAAAGAACAAATTGAAGGCAGAAAATGCTCGTCTTCTAGAGACGTTTGAAAAAATGAACAACTCTTCCCAACAAGTTGATCCTATTTCTTCTTCTTTCCCAGAAGAACCTAACAGATATGTTGAACAGCTTCAACAGAAGGCTAAAGCTATTGATGATTCGTGCAGTCATTTGGAGTCGCAAGGTGTGCAGGTGACTAAAGATGCATATAGAGTGTTAAGGAATGCCAGGGAGACTGTGCAGAATTTGAATGGACTCCTTACATCTTTCAATCAACAGTTGAAGGTGTTAGAGGAAGACTTGAATGTCTAGAAAACCATGCCAAAAACTTACCTAGATGCACTGCGTAAATACGGGGTTATTTCTTCTGTGAATATGTGCCATGAATTCTTAGATTTAATGGTTAACAAACAATAGGTCATTCAAGGATTAATGTCAGAGGTAAAGGCATCTGTCAGTTTGTGCAATGACCAGGAGCACATAATCAAAGATATTTTTCAGGAACTAGCATGCAAAGTAGTTGTTTTAAATGGTGAACTCGCTGAGGAAGAATTTGTTATGACTGAATTCACAAAGGTTATTCTCCTGGAGTTTGAAGCGGATAATTTTGCTTTCAGCACAATCGACAAGTTAACAAGTTACAAAGTGTTGCTAAGTAATCTTCAGAAAAACATTGGGGAAAACAACAACGTTGTTTCTAAGTGTGTAGGAACAGTTCGTAAAGCAACTGTCGTTGCACAACATACAGGTGCACCGGATCCAGCAGCTATACACGAGTCCCCTAGTAGATTTGAGTCCTTTGTGAGGTCTCTCTGAAGATAGCTCTCATATATCTTTTCATATGTTTTCCTAGGAATAGTGTAGTTTTTGGGACAAATTACATGTGAAACAGGAACTTAAAGTAAATGCAGAAGAACATGTACCTACATCATGTAATCATGTTGCAAGTGCTTTAAGCCTTGTAGCATTGAATAAGTCAAAATTAGTTAGTTGAAGCTAAGTTTTGAATAAGTCAAGGTGGCTAAGGGTTCCCCCTTTCCTCTCCACCTTTCTCTCTTCTCTTTTCCTATATAAAGGAGTGAGACCTATTATATTTTCATCTTTTGTTGTGTGCAAGAAAACTATACTTGAATCTCTTGTATTTTGAAAACTTTGAGTTTCATTGTGCAAAGTTGAGGAATTGAATAGAAGGAACAAGGATTCGCAAACTTTGTGTTGTCAATCTGGAAATTAATGAATGTATTATTAAGTTGCGTTTGTTAATCCTTACTCTATTCAATTGGTAGTTATCTTGTGTGGATCATTTGAGCACTTTAATTCACATTCTTGAAGACTTTGTGCTTCAAAAATAAGGATTAATATAGATAGAAGTGGCTGCAATAACTTAAAGTTGAAGACTTTGGGCTTCAGTGATAAGTGTTTTTATTAAAATAGAGGGTATTCAATGAAAGACTTTGTGCTTTCTTGAGTATTCTAGTTTTCAGGATTGTCTTCAAAAGTAAGTACAAGAGACTTTGTGTTCCTGTATTTGTTTCAAATTATTATAAGTAAATTGTTGTCTTAAGGGTTGTTTTTACGTCAACCCTTAAGCCACCGGTATTACTGTAGCAATAGGAATTGTTTGTATTTCAGTTCAGTTTCCGTTGAAGCCACCTGCGGTAAGAAGGGAGCCTCCCCTATTGCTGAGAGGAGAAAGAAATTTCACACACTGCTGTCTAAAGTTACAATTTTGCTCAGTTGTAGTATTAGTTACTTGCAAATTTTTTAGCCAACATGCTCGATTGAGTGCTTCAATATAAAACCCGTGGCAATGATAAAGGTTGAATCCCCAACAACAGTGCAATTATAGAGTATTATCACAATGGCTCGAGCTTCAAAGGTCAAATTAAGTGATATCTTTAATAACAACTTTGTCAATAGTCTTGAATGTCTGAACCTCCACAAACTATAGAGTTATGTCCTTTGAGTATTGTAAACTCTGGGACTGTACGTGTATTACGTCATTATGAGAAGCATAGATACCACTAATGATGATTTCCACATTCAATTCAAAGACACAAAGTGCTTAGAGATATCTAATACATCCCCTGTATCCAATCATCAATCTATCAATAGCAATGACATACTGAATTACTCGCATCGACTCTAGGTGTAATTCCTTAGTTTCGATACAAATGTTATCACACTTTATTGATTCTTAAGAATATGATATTCGAATGTTAATCTTTAAATATATGCTTTATCACACTGTTGGCATTAGAAGCAGACAGGGAGGAAGCTCCCGACAAAGTATGTTGCAGTAGCCTTGGATATAATTCCTCTGGTAGTAACTTGGATAATAGACTTTCGCATATTTGCAACGGACTTGGTTGCTATACCAAGACAGTATTTCGCAGAGAAATAGTTCTGAACATTAGATGCACCGGCAGATATCAAATATATATTAATCACATTATATGTTCAGACAACAAAAAGAAGCATTTGAATCGCTAAGTCTTGATTTGACAATGAAGAACAGCAGAGCATTATATTCATATAGTTTTCTTCTGAAAACAATATTGGATCTAATTCTACAAATTTGTCTCTAGAGGCTTCACAACTTTAAGTGAACCCGACAAACTAAGAAGGGTCTTGCACCTCCAAAACTGCAAACAAGAAGACCAATTTCAATCCGGAATTGCAATAACAACAATGATATAGATGATTGATCATGATTACAAATGCACCCCTAGAGCCAAATAAGTATGAGGTTCACACCTCCATTAACAAGCAAGTTGGCCCTGATACAATTCAAAAGAGTGGCCCAAAAGATGGAGCCAAAAATGCAAATAGGTCCAAGTTACATATAGGACCACACCAAAAGATAAAATAATTCCCTTTCAGAAAAAGGGGGACATGACAACTAATCTCCCAATACATGTGCTAAGGCCAACAAGAACCTTTGCATCTTCTTTGAAAGTACGGGAGAAACATAACTTGGGGTACAAAAAGTAGGCAACAACATGAATATCTTAGTGGAGTTGTCAATTCCACCTTCAATCAATTAGGTGCCATATGGGTTCATATTTAATCTTGTTTGACTCATGCAAATGTTGAAACTTGAATCCCCTATTTGGCCTTACCCATGGCCTCATATAAATACCCCATGGGGTATTGATCCCAATCCATCAATTGTAGAACCTTATTTAATGGTAGCAACACCAAGATATCAAAAATTTAACAAAATCAGCAAATTGTAATATTAAAATATCAAAAATTAAATCATCAACCAAAGTTTGAAAACTTACATTGATGATCTTCATGATTTTGGCAAATCTATCATCAAAAATGGCATTCACGACCTTCTCTGATGTAGCCTTCCTAGAATAAGGACTCTCCAACCATCTTTCACTCACAAACAAGGAATAATTTTATGACCCAAAAATTCAGTACTCAATTTTCTATCCTATTTATTATTTTACTTTTGTTTCTCCAATATGGTAAACTTGCTATTCATGCATGAATATGAATCTACGAAGAAACAAATAACAGAATTTATAAAGTATGACCTTCGATCAGATAAAATTTATAGCCTTATATATGGTATAGAGGAAAACCAACTAGAATTCTTTTAGCAGCAGATCTCATAAAGTATTGTGTGCTGCACCTGACCCAGCTATACAAAGCTAACAGAATTTTTGAAAATTATCTTTTCCATGTTTAGACGGCATCATCAACAACCTGTTAAATATTGTTGAGCCAGTAGACATCTCTCCAATTATTCAGCATTATATGCAGCTACAGGGAGCTTTCTACGAAAAAAAATTCTTTTACTTAGTCCATTAAACACGTTATAAGCCAGTCAAGAGCACATGTAATTCATACATGGGAGGTATCCGACCAAGCAGAGAACATCTAGCCATGCCATTCTTCGCCAGGAGTGCTGCAACTTGAATGGGATTCTGAACTCCTGGTTGACGTGAGAAAATGTTAATTTATATGATATCTTTACATGTAAAATATTCATTCAAAATTTCAATTTATACTCACCCCCTGCCTTTTCTTTTTTGAAGAATAAAAAAGAAAAACTAAATATTCCATTGAATCAAAAGCAAGCTAACCCTTAAAATAAATCACAAGCAAAAACATTCACATCATCACCAGGTATTCCTCCCACAGCCCCAAAAGCTCCAGTCAAACCATCCATAATACTAGCATCAGACTCCACATGTCCCTCTTCTGTCAGATTTGAACCTCGTCCTGCATTTGTGTGCTCATCGTCCTGAAGTAAATAGATTTATGAGTATCTAAGAAATGTTATATCTTCCTCATTGGACATTTAAGACAATTTTAAATCATTGTTTCTAGCACAACAAAACGTACAAACCTGGTCTTGGCATGGGAAATCAAAGTTGCTGAAATGTAGAATTTAACACTAAACACCAAAAGACCAAAGATTGCAAAAGTAAGAAGTAGCTCACGAAGGGATTTAATTGTCAATCAATTCGGAACAGGAAATCATAATTTAGAGGAAATTAATTGTATAAACATCTTTCAATGACCAATTATTTTATTGTTGTAAAATACTGCTGGTGTCCATAAAAAATTCAAACATTAATGCTACTATTTGTCCATTTTGTCATCAATTAGTTGGCATTCATGTATCACTCCAAATCACTTGTGGTGTATCCCCTTGCCAGATTGTAAGGATAACGATGTCATGTCATGGTCTTGCAATTGGACTAAAATTTCTTGCAGGATGTTCAAGGTTGCAGCTATTTCAAAATGAAAATGATGAGGTTTGTGAGTCATGATGGTTGCGGCCATGGAAGAGTGTGGAAAAAAGGTATGAAAGCTTAGAAAGAAAAATAGCAACAACAAGGGCATTTACTACCCAAACGTCAAACTAACACTCCAAACAAAGGTTGAACACTTTGTTTGTGGCCAAACTGAAGTTTTGCTCTCAGGCTTAAGTTACGAAAAGATCCACCTAAAACTCCACTTAAGTGAATGGAAAATGGTGAGAGGGGACTATGCAAAGACCTATTTTACTTTAACAAGGGCAAAGATCTCATGAGTGCATGTCAAAGACAGTTTACCCAATAGGAATATGCACCTAGATTTTAAATTTGACAAAAACAGCTCTATGTTCCATCCAGCCTTGTCAAGCGATGCAAAAAGAGACTTGGACTTTATTTTGCAATGGTTGAGACATTAAGAAAGTGCGCCTAAGGTTTAAATAAGTTGCTAAATGCTTTAGAGTTTATTGATCTCTGCTTCAGCATCAAAGTGGAGCTAAAACCTTGTAAAGTGCACCCAAACATAAGAAAAGATGGTGAATGAGTAAGTAATCTTCACTGAAGGAGGAATAAGGATACCAAGACTGAGGAACGTATTTTGCAGGGTTAAACCATCAGTTATCTCTGCCTGGGATGTGAAAACAGGGCTAACAGGAGTGTAGAGCGTGCCAACAGTGGCTTTGCCACTCAAAATCTCTGCCTAGGTCTCTAAAATATGTCTAAGCCTGTGCTGATCTAAACTTTCCTTCAATTGATAAGAGATGCAAGTCTGAACACACATAACCATTGATTGAGTCATTTCTTTATTCAGCCAAAGGATTTAAAAGGTGGCTAAACTGTTTAGTGAATACTGTCAATTATTAGAAGATTCAAGACACTTGAATTTGAGAGCATTTCTCCCTTGGTTTAGCCATCAGACTTTCACGTCACATTCAAAAACTTAGGTTCAAGTTTGTGGGTGTGTGCCAACAGTTGCAACTTAAATTTTCTGATGTGATGTCCCCTTTTCCCAGGATCGAATTTAATAAGAATATCATATCATATTAAATAAATAATAATAATAATAATAAATAATTATAATAAAATACAAATGATTATAATTATAGTTAAACGATAAAATATAAATAATTATAATTATAAAATGTAAATAATTATAATTATTGTTAAATCGAATTAAGAATATAAATAAATAAATAACAATATAATACAACTACAATATTACAAAATAAATCATGACCAAAATATCAATTATATATAAGACCAAACTATAGACATTCATCCATGAATTGCATATTAATTATGTGCGTGAATGTTTGTCGCCAAAGATCCTTCCATATGGAGCAAAACGTGGGGAATAAAAGGATTTTCGCAAAGACTAAAATATTCTAAGATTTAGAAGAGTATATGGTTGCGAAGCCACCAACAAGAATACCTTGGCTCTTGTAAATATTAATTAAATCCGTATTTAAACAAACTGCCATTAAAGATAATATTAGGAAGCAGTTATACTGTTATAGTGTTATGGAAAGGTGCGTGCACATCTTTGAATTCCATAAGACACAACTATTTGATAAAGGAACATATGTATGAAGAGTGAATTCAATCAAAGAGGGGAAAGAAACAGAGTAGTAAGGGAGAAAAAAATCAAACAACTGATATAACAGTAGATATATAAAAGGAAGTTGGGCAGATCTATAAACTGATTGGGAGCAGACATTTGAGGCTAACCTACAGGTGATTATTGAATCGAATAGCAGATAGAAGATATCGATTCAGAAATTCATCCAACAATGAATCAACACAAAAATCCATAATTCAAAGTTCAATTCAGGATGGTAACATCAGAGTATAAAATAACAATTATATCTTGAGAAGAGTGAGACTACAATGTAGAAGACTATTCAAGGGTGTTATGTATTTGATAGAGAAGCAAGTCTGATTATATATATACACCATATTTGAGCAAAGAAATACATGAGTATCAATTCTGATTTGAGAAGAGCATTCTGCTGCAGATTACTAAAAAATGTTATGATCAGATTATAGCAAAGATAGAGAGGAGTAAGTGTGGGAAAATATACAAAGAGGCAGATCATTCAAGAAGAATGAATAGGAAGCATCAATAAGAATGATCATCAAGCATCATCATACAAGCAATTCATTCATCGAACAATCCATTCAGTCGCATTCAAACATCAGCAATCAACATTCAAGAACCAGCGATCGAGTTCTATCAACCAAGCAATAAGTATGTTGGATTCAATTCATCCACCCATAAATTCGAGCAAATACATTTCTTGACTGCAATTCAGTCATCGATCAAAGGAAAGACAGTCAATGTTTCAGATCGAACACAGTAAACATCTTCATTCAATAAAGGAATTAAACAGCATTCCAACAAGGGAATTGCAGATCACATAAAGCCACCATTCAAGTTATCGATTGCAGACCGACTTGGAGGAAGATAACCAATTTCTTAAAAGAGCAATAATTTATTAAGAGAGAGTCCCTATATCAGACTACATCAATCTTAATCTAATAAGAGGAGGTATCTTATGTTGATGATAATTGTTTATGTTACTTATTGGAAACAAGATCCAAGCTATGCTCGGTGGAGGGCATTCTTAGTGAATGTCGAAATTGATCAAAGCCATGCTTGGTGAAGGGAATTCTTAGTGAATGTCGAGAACGATCTAAGCCACGCTTGGTGGAGGGCATTCTTAGTGGATGTCGTGATTCCCAAAATGGAATCCAGAGAGAGATTTTGACAATCTCTTAGAGACCGTATATACTGATAGTGGAAAAATACATACGCATATGTGAAAGAGGGATACACCTTGGTGGGTATCCATAAGGCTTGGGAAGAGATGGATGGATAAACCAATGTTGGTTATCCTAGAGGCCTTAGTGGAGATGAATCAAAATGAGATGGTGAATAGCTGAGGAAAGTTCTAGATTGGCCAAAAGGCAAACTAGATCCCCTGTAGGTCCTCACCAAAGAGCTAGGAACCTGATTTTGAACTCTCCCTAAGGATTAGGTGGGAACTAGAATGGGATTAAGATATAGTTTCTTTCATTTACATTTATATATATTTACTCTTGTATGGAACCTACTAACACTTGTGCAGGTTTATTCATCAAAGAGTCAAGCAATACCCAACCTAGGTAGTGGGGACATTACATCTGACATCTATTAGTAGACTTAACCCGGGTACACATTAGAATTGGTTAAGCCATGATAAGCCTCCACCATGCTATTTAGCCACCTTAAAGAAAAAAATGGGAGTTAAATTAGGCAAAGAAAAGTCCCAGGCACCTGGAGTATGTTTTGGCTCATCCAGAACAGGGCTTTCTATCAGATTTTCCGCGAGCTTTCACTTATCTTGGTTGGGAAATTGCATTTCAAGTAACTATTCACCAATCTCCAATAAAACCATGCAATATCAGCAATAATTTAAATTTTACATCATATTTAAGATATTTTCATCTGGCAAAGGTTCTCTTTTATGCCAGATAGTTTTCAGTCCCCTGTAACAGCAGATTTGACATTGCACACTTTCTTTCATTGTCATGGTTTATCCCATTAGGGTTTGCACGTAAATTCTGGAGTTCTTTGGTGTTCTTATTTGCTAAAGTTTTCATATATGTTGATTAAGCTTAAATGACATTACTATTACTAAATCAAGTTTTAGGAAAAGGTTAAAGTTTATTAATATACTGATTCCTCCCCCCCTCCCCCCCCACTCCCCCAACAATATATATGTGCTCTTCACAAGACCCAAGAGAACTATACTGTTATAAACCTTATTCAAGCAGATTTGTGGTAGCATTTATCATATGTTCATTGTCGGACTCAGCAAACTTAGTTCTAGGGTCTGATCATGTCTTCATTTAGAGAATTAGTATCTCATCACACTAGGGTTTCAATATTCTTTATTCGTCGTAATTTAAGATTAAAAGATTGTAATGTGCCCTTCTCAAGCTTAATCTAATTATAGACCATTAGCCTATTTTGTTAGTTTTCCCATAGGCTAATTGGTAAGGGAGAACTCCAAAAATTCTTGTAGAGCACAAGTTTAATTTTGCGGGGATGTTCATGCCAATGAATTCAAATGGTTATATGGGGCCTCTTGATGCTTTCAAAATCAATTTCTGACCTTTTGGAAGCTCTCCAAACTTCTTGGAGGAGCGAGCTATTTATATTAAGCCACCTAGTTGCCTCTAATAATTGTCCTAAGTCTTTAGTATTATGTTGGTATGATCAAAATTGGATTTTTGTTATTTTAGTGCTTTCCACAACTTGGGTAGATTAATTTAATTATTTGTTTAAGTTGTCTAATATTGTACTATTAAAAGATAGCTTAGTGCAATAAATCTGTAGAGACTCAAAAATGGACAGGCTTGTGACTTTACATTAAAAACACTAATTTTCATTTATTAATTAATGGTTTTTAATCATTAATTAATCATCTATTTTCCTCTAAATTCATTCCCCAAATCATCTAATCAAATTCCCAAAATTAATT
>MU224790.1:4943662-4973363 GCA_018584345.1 Thuja plicata
CCCACAGGTCCAAATCCGGACCCTGCCCGGATCCAGCACGGACCGGGAGGAGAATCTGGACCCAGATCGGACCTGGACCTGGACCCGGATCCAGGGTCCAAGGTCCGAATCCGGTAACTCAGCATTTATGACATGCAACTGAATGAAACCCTTTGTTTGAACAATGAACAGCAAATGAGTTATTTATCCACCTCCAAAAGGATTGTAGAAGATGACCAAGTCTTAGCCACCCATAATGAAGGTGAAATCTTGCACAAACCCTAGGCATTTCACTGTTCACGGTATTGTGGCATATACTGTTCACGCGGGTACTATAGCAGCAATAAAAACTTGAAAACTGATATTAATGGCTGCAAATTAAAGCTACTGGTCTGCCTTTGTTGGTTATTCAATCTGCAATGTTTTCCTTCAAATATGCTTCCAATTCCTACACCAATATGAACTATTTTGACCTCTGAGATGAAGCCAAACCCCAGGACAATCTTCAGCTGTTCTTTCACAACCTCAGAATGTCGAATCATTGAATAGTTCTCGCCCTCCAATGCTGCAATGAAGATGTTTCTGCAAAAACCCTTGGTTTCCACACACAAATCCCAAGACAATCAAAAGCAAAGTCAAAAAATCATGTGAATGAGTTCGATTTGTTCTTTGGAGGCTTTTATATTTCTTCTGACTTGGCACGATTCTCAAGGCTTCGTTAATAATCTTTTTAAATAACTTTTATATTTGCTTTGTTCTTGACCATGGGTTATATCATTAAATAGGTGTTCTTTTTAATTAAATAATGGCCCCCACACTTAATAACATTTTATAAAGTTAAGTAATAACTTTATAATATAATCATTAATAATTAATATCATTAAATGCCATTATAATTTAATATCTGATTGAATACTCATTATTCGCTACACCATCGAGAACTAGGGTCAACACCGCAAATCTCCACGCATCTAGGTGCCCTGCCAAAAATAGTAACTCCACAAATATGACTTACAAGAACTAGGGTCAACACCGCAAATCTCCACGCATCTAGGTGCCCTGCCAAAAATAGTAACTCCACAAATATGACTTACAATAAATAGTAAGTCTCTGAATATGTAATCAACCCAATAGTACAAGGGATCGGCTCTGCAATCATAGCCCGTTCAAGTACCCTACTATAATAGGTAATCCAACAATAGGTTGATCCGTTACATTAAACACCATTGGAAATAATGGGTGACAGGAGCGGTGGTAGCCCTCCTAGAAATGCAGGCAATAATGAAGAAAGAGAGGCAATGTATATCTTCAGGGATCTTGCAGCAAGACAACAACAGGTAACAAATGTTTTGCAGTAGCTTACCACAACTATACAACAGATGATTCTACCTAGAGGGCAAAATCATGATCAGGAAGAGCATTGTAGAGCAATTGGGACCCCTAGAGCAAGAAGAGTACCTACAGGCACCTATGATAGGCCTGCACGTCCTACATTCTTGAGGTATGAATCAGAGGAAGGTAGTGTAGAAGAGGAAGGTGTAGCATTTACACATAACGTGTTGGCCATGCATGATGAGTGGGAGGCATTGCCACAAAGAGTTAAAGAACACTTAACTTTTGACCGATTCATGAGTCAAAAGAGGGAGCATAATAGGTCAAGGCACGATAAAAGGGCCCAGGAACCAAACGAAGAGCAATGCTAAACACTTATGTACTCAAGATGGGAAAAAATTTCTTGCCCTGCCAACTGGGACCCTCTAACCATCAACCTTAGCCTATGAAGGCAAATGATATGCTAAACCAATCATAAACCATGGAAAGCTAAAATGGGGACATTACTGTCAGCCCTCCCTAAAATTGCTTGACCCCAAGCAATCTCTCATCTGCAAGCTCATTGTACTCGGCCTGAAGATAAATCACAACTCCACCAAGATCCCATAGGTAGAACCGTGCAATGTCCCTATTGTCACTAGCCAATTCGTGCAACAACATCATCAATGCAACCAGCAGAGTCTGCCAAACTAAAACAATCTCAACAACAAATGTCACAGGAACATAAACAACATGTGATAGCAACTCTATACACTGGCAATACTTGCCCCCCAACAATGCGCAAGACAAACTGTCATACACATCATCTAGCTCATGCGCAACTAAACTGTGCATCCGAAAAATACCATGTACATGAGGATCAAACGAAAAACTATATGCACTCCTTACCATGTACACCCTCGAAAATTCCTCTACGAGACCTGTCTGGAATCTTGATGCATTGTAGGATCCCAAACATCATGAAAGCTCATCTCAAGAGAGTGATCAACACCAACCTCGAAGTGTGAATTGTCATATGACAATGCAATATCCGCCTGAAACAGAGGATTGTTCACAAAATGAACCCCACTACTGTGTTGATCTAAACTGTACACCTCTGAACTGTCAGAATCATGAAATGTGTCACTCCTGAATCATCTCATGCTCCTCCTCTATCACCTAGCCTTTCTCTCTATAAAGAGAAATAGAGTGCAAGCTCCCCTCTGTAATCCCCCTCAACACGTACCTCCTGCTCTGGATTTTAAAACTCATCTCCATCATAGGCAAGTTGAGGGTGAACTCTCCAATATCCTGGAGCAACTTCATACCAAACACTATATCTAACTCACCCATGTTGACTATATAAAAGTCAGCTTGTAGCTCGTAGTCATCAAGTGAAAGAGTGAGATTACATATTCGTCTAATGCAAGCAAGGGTATAACCATCTGTCACTCAGACATTGAATCCAACAAAGTCCTTTGTCTACAGTCTACACCTACTAACAAAACCATCATCAATAAAATTATGTGTAGACCCAATGTCTAGCATGGCAATACATCGCTGTCCATCCACTGATCCCCTCATCCTGAAAGCATATACACTTGGTACAATGGAAGATAATGTCAGTGGGGATAGTTTAGCATCAGGTCCAAACTCTAGAGAGGCTTTCCAAGCCTCATAATCATCAGAAACAGCTGGCTGGTCTGAAATTTCAGACTCCACATCATCGTAATAAACCCACATGGAACGGTTAGCTTTGTCCTTCGGCCTCAATGGACAATCATGGTCACGATCATAGGGTTCTTTGCAACAATAACATAGTTGTTTCTTCCTTAGTTCCTCACGAGTTGCATCATCAAGTTTTGCTACTGATTTTTTTTATTTTGATCAACAACTAGTGGATGATCCTCCTCAGAAGACAAGGTGCTAGACTTAGGCTGAAATTGCTTCTTAGGAGTTGCAAGCTCCATGCAAGAAAGGCAGATCAAATGCCTTAAGCCAACCTCTCAAAGGCTTATGAAGACCCTCAGTAAAGAGTATGACCAACCTCCTCTCAGATATACCTGTCACCATAACTGATAGCCTTTGAAATTCACTAATAAGTAATATATGACTCCAAACTACCCATTGTTTAAGTTGAGCAAGATATTTGAAATATAACTCTGGGTCTTTCTTATCAAAACGTTCAACAAGCCTATCAATGAACTCTTGATAAGAAGTAATGAGGTCATGTTGCAATGTCACTAACCCATGATGCCACCAATCATGAGCTATACCATCCATATGCAAAACAGGAAATTTAATTGCATCTTCTTCAGCCATAGGACGAAGTGTCAAGGTGTCTAGCTTGCTAATCCAAGCTCTAGTTGTGACCTTCTTGCTGCCATCAAATGTAGGAAGTGTGATCTTGCTAGTAGCATGTTTTGTTTCCTGGGCCTTTTATTGTGCCTTGACCTACTATGCTCCCTTTTTTGACTCGTGAATCAGTCAAAAGTTAAGTGTTCCTTAACTCTTTGTGGCAACGCCTCCCACTCATCATGCATGGCCAAGACGTTATGTAAATGCTACACCTTCCTCTTCTACACTACCTTCCTCTAATTCATTCCTCAAGAATGTAGAACATGCAAGCCTATCATAGGTGTCTGTAGGTACTCTTCTTGCTCTAGGGGTCCCAATTGCAATACCATGCTCTTCCTGACCATGATTTTGCCCTCTAGGTAGAGTTGTTTGTTGTATAGTCGTGGTAAGCTACTGCCAAACATTTGTTACCTATTGTTGTCCTGCTGCAAGACCCCTGAAGATATACATTGCCTCTCTTTCTTCATTATTGCCTGCATTTCCAGGAGGACTACCACCACTCCTGTCACCCCTTATTTCCAATGGTGTTTCATGTAACTGATCAACTGTAATGTCCCCTTCTGCACGATAGGCCATTATGGCACCTGATTAGTCTATCTCCCCATCTGGATAGACTAATGGCTACTTCTGGAGGATGTCAGCCAATCACAGGCTTCAGTTGGGTGTATTTTAAATGTTTGGGACCCTTTTTCCTTAGTTAAGTCACTTTATTTTATAAAGTGAGATTATAAAGTTACTTTATGACTTAAAGTCATTTTATTTTAAAAAGTAACTTAAATTGACTAAGTGTTTGCACTTTATCCCACATTGCTTAGTTTGTTGTGCTTTCCCTCATTTCGAGGTTATAAAAGCATAAAGATCTTCTTGGGAAAAAGACCATGAATATTATAAACAAAGAAAAGAAAATCCCTGGTTACATTCGTGACTGGTTTTATTTTCTTGAGGACGTAGCCCTAGCATTCTCATTAATGGAGTCATTCAAATTTCACATTGGATTTTAATGTCTAAGTGCAAGGAGAAGTGTTATTGTATCAGCATTGTTTTTAATCAAACTGAGCAAGCAAAGAAATGAATATCATTTCAAAATTTAAGTATAACAGTTCAAAAGTGGCTTTGAGGACAATAAAAAATATCGAAGGGATTATATTTATGTGTGGAGGTTTCGTGGAGTTTTATAACGCTGAGAATCCTTTCCCTATTGTTCACATATCATCACTGCTGGGAGGTAACAATCTATAAGTTTATCGCGTGGTGTAATCATATTTACAGTCAACGTCATTGCTAGGTACCCACTGCAAGGGTGATTCTGTGTGTCATTGTGGTACGAGTCGACTAGAAGCCGAGCTGACATTGTCATGGGCAGAGATTGTATTGAGGCCCGAGTTGGGTGGTAGCCGTTGCATTACGGCCGCGCTGAGTCATAGTCGTTGCTCTACGGCCTGAGTTTCATAACAGCCGAGCTCGGCGAGCTATCTGCACTACGGTCGAGCGTGGTGACACTCGACATCGAGTGCTGGTGGGTGCAAGACGTGTGGATACTTGACGCCGAGTGCGAGAGGGTGTAGGTTGTGCGCGGCAAGCGACCCGACTTAGCAACGTGGACAGAGAGGAGTAGTGTTGTGGTGACTGCAGTCGTCCAGAGACTGCATTGTTACATTCATATGCCAATCAAAGTTTTGGCGACCACAATTTATAACGCAGGCAACCTATATGAGTATTGACATTCAGTGACAGCGTGGGCATATACAGCTTTGTAGGAGTTAAGGAGATTTGCATTATCAGAGGTTGGAATGCGATTGAATGGTATGTCTACAAACCAGACTTCTATGTAATGGTAGTTTGATTTGAATGATCTAATTTCTATGTAATGTGCAAAACTATTAAGCTGTGTCTAATGAGCTTATTAACCAAATTGTGAGGTGGTTGTATTATCATTTCAAACACTAGTTCCTAGTTGAATGCATTGGATGTATTTCATTGTCATAAGCTCTTATTTGTGTTCATAGTAAGCAAACCAAAATATCAGTCAATCTGGGTGCCTATTACATCAAACAATAAAGTATCATTTTACAGAAATCAGGCCCCTTGCAAGTCGCTTTTCAGATTAGGGCCAGTTAGGATCATTACAGTGGTATCAGAGCCTTTGATCTTGCCATCCTAGTGGGTTAGATTTTTAGATTAACAGGCTGGTACAGCAGTGACAATGTTGAGTAGGTATGCATAGCAGGCACAGATCTTACAGCTTTAAACATAAGAGTTGAACAGGAACAACCAAAATCTTCAATACAGGTTAACATAGAGAACAGTCATACCAAAACAAAAGAGGAAATTATATTTGAAAAGGTTACTCCGGGTACAAATATGGCTGAGGATACAGATAGAGAGGCCAGGGAAACATTGAGGGCCATACGAGACGGACATGATCATATAGTTGATGTACTATAACAGCTTACAGGGGTTATCCAGCAATTGACAGCAACATCCAGGAGACCCCAAAGCCATCACAGTGGTGGAGGCAGTGTAGCAAGATCACCTAGGGCAGCTAGAGCCCTCACTCGTACTTCAGATAGGCCCCTTATGCCTAACTTCGCGAAGAATAATGCAGGGAAGAGGTAGCACCGCCTGAGGCAGTGGGCATTCTTCCAGAGAATGTGATGACCATGCACGATGAGTGGGCTATGTTACTAGATAATGTCAAAGCTGATTTAACCTTTCCCTAGTACATGGTTCAGAAGAGAGAATTTGGCAGGGCTCAGCAGGATAGGAGACCTAGGGGTCAGAACAGGGATTTAAAACATGCAATGAATAAATTAACTCTCCCTACATTTGACAGCAGTGGTAAGACATCAGCGAGAGCTTGGATTCACAAGCTAGACACCTTCCTAACCCTCAAACCCATGTCAAAAACGGAGGCGATTTAAGTTTCCCACGATGTATTTAGAGGGAGCCGCATATGACTGGTGGCATCATGGTCTTGTCACCCAAGATCATGGGCTGATTACTTCCTATGAGACTTTTAGCATGAATTTGATTAACCGTTTTGACAGGAAGGACATAGAGGTTTATTACAGGGAGTTATCTCAGCTGAGACAGAGTGGATCTTTGGACCACTATATTGATGAGTTTCAGAGGATTTCCATCATGGTTCCTGATATGTCTGAGAAGAGGAAAGTGATATTGTTTATTGAGGGCCTACAAGATAGGTTCAGAGGCTTGGTTAGAGTTCTCAAGCCAAACACTGTGGATGACGCTATTAAATTAGCACATGACTTGGATTAACCTTCTTCCATATTGCAGCCACCTAAGAAAACATTTAAGGGATCCTCTTCATTTCAAAAGAACAAAAATCAAAATAAGAGTATACCCCCTAGGTTGGATTTTGAGACCAGAAACGAGTTGAGGAGGAAATTATGCTTCACATGTAGAGAGCCTTGGACTCCTGACCACAGGTGCCTTGGGAAAGGCAAGACACATTACATTGAGGTGGCTTCTGATGGTGAATGCGAACAGCATGAGGACAGTGATGTTGAGGACAGCGATGAGGAGGCTCAGGAAGAGCAACTGACAGGAGAGAAGAAGGGGAAAAGCCCCCCATGAGCAGCCCCAAGTTACTTTAGCATCCCTTTTAGGGATTCCCACATGCAACCCTTTTTGTTTGAAGGGAGTGGTTAGAGGATAGAGAATCGTTTGCCTATTGGATACAGGTGCCACTCATAACTTTATCAGCATAGGTATGGTTTCAAGAAGGAGATTACAGGTAGATGGCATTCCCGAGTTTGAGGTTAAGGTGGTCGGAGGAGACTTGTTGAGCTATACAGGGAAGATCTTCGAACTCTCGATTCACTTTGGGGATTATCTTCTAGAGGCTGATTTTTACGTCATTGATTTGAATAGTCTTGATGCCATTTTGGGTATGCAGTGGTTACAGACTCTAGAAAGATACACTATTGATCACAAGTTGAAACAGTTGGAGTTTATGCAGGGTGATCAGCAGATTGTTCTTAAGGCCATGCCAGATGGTGGGCCCAGGTTAGTATCAGCTCACAAGATGGAGACCATCATGAGGCATAGCGATATGGAGTGGGCAGCCCAGTGTTTCGTATCCTCTAAACCCACACCAGATTCAGGGCAGCGGGTTGACATTGATGTCCAGAATGTGCTTGATAAGCACAAACGGGTTTTTGAGGACATCCCACCAGGTATACCTCCAAAAAGAGGTTTTGAGCACATCATTGAGATGGAGGGCGCCAAGCCTGTGATCACTACTCCTTATCGTCACCCCAGACACTATAAGGAAGAAATAGAGAAGACGATAAAGGAACTTCTAGATATGTGGCACAACAGGCCCAGTTCCAGCCCCTTTGCTTCTTCAGTTGTTTTGGTGAAGAAGGATGGTACTCTTCGTATGTGCATTGACTACCGTGCACTCAATAAGAGAACCATTAAGAACAGGTATCCCATCCCCCGGATTGATGAACTATTAGATGAGCTACATGGGGTAGTTTATTTTTCGTAGATAGATCTTCGATCAGGATACCATCAGATACGTGTCCGTGAGGAGGATGTTCATAAGACAGCATTCAGATGTCACTACAGGCACTACAAGTTTCTAGTGATGCCATTTGGGCTCACTAACGCACCTGCTACTTTTCAGTCATGCATGAATCATATATTCAAAAAGCAGTTGCGCAAAAGTGTCTTGGTATTCTTTGATGACATTTTGGTCTTCAGCAGGACATGGGAGGACAACTTACGACACTTGGATGAGATTCTCAGCATTATGGAGGAGCAGACTCTATTTGCGAAAGAATCCAAGTGTGAGTTTGGATTGACTGAGATTCTCTACCTAGGGCACGTGATAGGGGCAGACGGAGTTAAGGTTCACCAGGAGAAAATTCAGGCAATTCTTGATTGACCACCACCGAGGAATGTGTCAGATTTGAGGGGTTTCCTTGGATTATGTTCTTATTACAAGACGTTCGTGAAGCGATTCTCTCAGACAACAGCACCCCTCACCAATCTTACTCGAAAAGGGGCTTTCAGGTGGACAGATGAGGCAGAGGTAGTCTTTGATAGACTTAAGACAGTCATGAGTGCTTGCCCGGTTCTAGCACTTCCGGACTTCTCTCGTCCATTTGATCTAGAGTGCGATGCTTCAGGGAATGGGATTGGTGCAGTGTTGATGCAAGATAGACATCCCATAGCATTCGAGAGCAGGAAGCTTAAGGACAACGAGAGGTTGTATTCTACTTATGACAAGGAGATGCTTGCCATTATGCACGCCCGGGCTAAATTCAGACAGTATCTAGTGGGTGGCAAGTTTACAGTTAAGACAGACCACAATAGCCTGCGCTACTTCTTGGAACAAAAAGAGTTGAATGAAAGACAGCAAAATGGTCAGTAAAATCCAGGCATATGATTTTGACATTGAGTATGTCAAAGGGAAAAATAACATTGTAGCTGATGCACTTTCCAGGAGACCCCCAGTAGCGGCTTGTACTTTATCAGAGATCTGCACAGATTGGAAATCTCATTTGTTGGTTGAGTATTCTAAACATACTCAAGCTTGTAAGATTTTGGATGGTCAGTTCCAGGATAGCAAGTACAAGGTAATCGATGATATTATCTTCTATAAGGATAGGATCTACCTAGTACCAGGTTCTAATCTTAAGGCTAAGGTGATGAATGTTGTTCATGATGCGCCAACAACAGGACATTCGGGTTTTTTTAAAACCTACAGGCAGGTCAGAGAGAGGTTCTCTTGGAAGGGCCTCAAGGATGATGTCCTTCAACATGTCTGCGAGTGCCAAACTTGTTAGCAGAACAAGTTCGAGCACGAGCATCCTGCCGACTTGTGCAGCCCCTTCCCGTTCCAGCACAGAGATGGGAGGGTATTTTGATGGATTTCATTACAGGGTTGCCGAGAGTGTAGGGCAAGGATAGCATCTTTTTGGTGGTGGATAGACTTACTAAATTCACTCACTTCTTCGCTATCGCAGCAGATTGGTCAGCTTCGCAGGTAGCTGAGCTTTTCTTTAGAGAGATTTTTAGACTGCATGGTCTCCCCAAGACCATTGTGAGCGACAGAGATAGTAAGTTCCTCAGGACCTTTTGGCAGGAGTTATTCGGATTGGCAGGCACCGAGTTGACTCCCAGCACCAATTACCACCCACAGACAGATGGTCAAACAAAGATCATGAACAAATGTGTGGAAGGTTATCTCCAAAATTATGTAGCGAGACAGCAGAGGGCATGGGTAAAATGGTTGTATTTGGGGAAGTTTTGCTACAACTCCACCTATCACATGACTATTGGCATGTCACCGTTTCGAGCTCTCTATGGCAGTGAACCCCTATCTTTTATAGACTTGGCTCTACAAGACAGCAGGGCACCGTTTGCGAGAGATTGGTTACAAGATCATTAGGATATTCTTAGATCTCTCAGGGAGAACATTCAGAGAGGCACAAAATCAGCAAAAGATGTAGCCTGATCGACATCGAACAGAGCGGAGCTTTGAGTCAGGGGATATGGTCTACCTTCATCTTCAGTAGTACAGGCAGAGTTCTTTGAAGAAGAGTGGGTCAGAAAAGCTTAAGGCCCGATTTTATGGTCCCTATTGTATTTCCAGGAGGGTTGGTGAGGTGGCTTACGAGCTCGAGCTACCGGCAGACAGTAGGATTCACAATGTATTTCACGTGTCTTGCCTCAAGAAGGTGATTGGGCAGCAAATAGTTCCTTCAGTTGGATTACCCCCGCTCGGTGAGGAAGGTAAATTGATTTTGGTTCCAGTTGAGGTGATTGAGGTTAGAGAAAGGACACTAAGGAACAAGGCTATCAAAGAGTGTTTGATTCGCTGGAAGGACTTACCTATTGAGGACACCACATGCAAGGGTGAGTCTATTTTGCAGCATCCTATGTTGAGATTGCTTGAGGGCAAGCGATCCTAGGAAGAGAGGACTGTAATGTCCCCTTCTCCGCGATAGGCCATTATGGTGCCTGATTAGTCTATCTCCCCATCCGGATAGACTAATGGCTACTTTTGGAGGATGCCAACCAGTCACAGGCTTTAGTTGGGTGTGTTTTAAATGTTTGGGACCCTTTTTCCTTAGTTAAGTCACTTTATTTTATAAAGTGAGATTATAAAGTTACTTTATGACTTAGTCATTTTATTTTAAAAAGTAACTTAAAGTGACTAAGTGTTTGCACTTTATCCCACATTGCTTAGTTTGTTGTGCTTTCCCTCATATCGAGGTTATAAAAGCATAAAGTTCTTCTTGGGAAAAGGACCATGAATATTATAAACAAAGAAAGGCAAATCCCTAGTTACATTCATGACTGGTTTTATTTTCTTGAGGACGTAGCCCCTTGAGGAAAAATTGGGAAGTTGGATGTAACCCCAGCATTCTCATTAATGGTGGAGTCATTCAAATTTCACATTAGATTTTAATGTGTAAGTCCAAGGAGAAATGTTATTGTATCAACATTGTTTTTAATCAAACTTGGCAAGCAAAGAAACGGATATCATTTCAGAATTGAAGTATAACAGTTCAAACGTGGCTTTGAGGACAATAAAAAATATCTAAGGGATTATATTTCTGTGTGGAGGTTTCGTGGAGTTTTATAACGCTAAGAATCCTTTCCCTACCGTTCACATATCATCACTACTGGGAGGTAAGAGTCTATAAGTTTATCGCGTGGGGTAATCATATTTACAGTCGTCGCCATTGCTAGGTACCCACTGCAAGGGTGATTCCGTGTGTCATTGTGGTACGAGTCGACTGGAAGTCGAGTTGACATTGTCACGGACAGAGACTATATTGAGGCCCGAGCTGGGTGGTAAATGTTGCATTATGGCCGCGCTTAGTGGTGGTCGTTGCTCTACGGCCCGAGTTTCATAACAGCCGAGCTGGGCGAGCCATCTACACTGCGGTCGAGTGTGCTGACACTTGACATCGAGTGCTGGTGGGTGCAGGACGTGTGGATACTCGACGCCAAGTGTTGGAGGGTGTAGGTCATGCGCGGCAAGTGACCCAACTTAGCAACGTGGACAGAGAGTAGTGTTGTGGTGACTGCAGTCGTCCAGAGACTGCATTGTTACATTCGTATGCCAATCAGAGTTTTGGCGACCACAATTTATAACGCAAGTAGCCTATATGAGTATTTACATTCAGTCACAGCGTGGGCATATACAGCTTGGTACAAGTTAAGGAGATTTGCATTATCAGAGGTTGGAATGCGATTGAATGGTATGTCTGCAAACCAGACTTCTATGTAATGCTAGTTTGATTTGAATGATCTAATTTCTATGTAATGTGCAAAACTCTTAAGCTGTATAATGAGCGTAATAACCAAATTGTGAGAAGTTGGTTGTATTATCATTTCAAACACTAGTTCCTAGTTGAATGCATTGGATGAATTTCATTGTTATAAGCTCTTATTTGTATTCATAGTAAGCAAACCAAAAAATCAGTCAATCTGAGTGCTTATTACATCAAACAATAAGCTATCATTTTCCAGAAATCAGGCCCCTTGCAGTCGCTTTTCAGATTAGGGCCAGTTAGGATCATTACGTCAACCTATTGTTTTGTTCTTCTGCGAGTATAGTACGTGTGTGGATCAAACCGTTATGGCTGCATATGTAACCCCAACCCAGTAGGATGGCAGGAAACCACTCTGAGACCACTGTGATGAACCCTGCTGGTTCAACCTCAACCCAAACTAAATCTGATGTAGTTTTTGTGTTTTCTAAGATGGTTTTGTTGTGTTTTTGTTTGTTTTTTAAGTATATTTTATTTTTGTGTGTTTTGAGTATAGATATGCAAAGATTATAACATATGAACCAATTTGAAACAAAATTTACACATCTATCTAATGGGAATTGTAATTAATTTGCTTCATTTTATTAAGAGCAATACAAATGATAGATGGTTCAACATTACAAACTCGTAAAGCAATTAACTCTTTTTTCTATGACAGACATTTATGACATGCGGCTGAATGAAACCCTTTGTTTGAACAATGAACAACAAATAAGTTATTTTAAAACCTCCAAAATGATTATAGAAGATGACCAGGTCTTAGCCGCCCAAAATGAAGGTGAAATGTTGCACAAACCCTAGGTGTTTCACTGTTCACGGTACTGTAGCGTGTACTGTTCACGCGGGTATCGTAGCAGATATAATAAACTTTAAAACTGGTATTAATGGCTGCAAATTAAAGCTACAGGGCTGCCTCTGTTGGTTCTTCAATCTGCAATGTCTTCCTTCAAATATGCTTCAAATTCCTACACCAATATGAACTATTCTGACCTCTGAGATGAAGCAAAACTCCAGGACAATCGTCAGTTGTTCTTTTACAACCTCAAAATGCCGAATCATTGAAGAATTCTCGCCCTTCAATGCTGCAATAAAGATATTTCTACAGAAACCCTTGGTTTCCATGCACAAATCCCAAGACAATCAAAAGCAAAGTCAAAAAATCATGTGAATGAGTTCGATTTGCTTCTTTGGGGGCTTTTATATTTCATCTAACTTGGCACGATTCTAAAGGGTTCATTAATAAGCTTTTTAAAAGACATTTATATTTGCTTTGTTGTTGACCATGGGTTATATCATTCAATAGGCGTCCTTTTTAATTAAATAATCGCCCCCACAATAACATTTTATAAAGTTAAATAATAACTTTATAATATAATCATTAATAAATAATATCATTAAATGCCATTATAATTTAATGTCATTAAATACTCATTATTTTGCTACGCACTGAGAACAAGGGTCAACATAGCAAATCTCCACGCATCTAGGTGCCCTGGCAAAAATAGTAACTTCGCAAATATGACTTATTATAAATAGTAAGTCCCTGAATATGTAATCAACCCAATAGTACAAGGGATCGGCACTGCAATCATAGCCCGTTCAGGTGCCCTACTATAATAAGTAATCCTAACTTTCCTATAATAGTCACTTACTATGAATAGTAAGTGTGCCAAACTAAACCAAACGAAGAGCAATGCTAAACACTTATGTACTCTGGATGGGTAAAAGTCTCCTGCCCTGCCAACTGGGACCCTCTAACCATCATCCTTAGCCTACGAGGGCCAATGATAGGCTAAACCAATTATAAATCATGGAGAGCTAAAATGGGGACATTACAGAAAATGCATAACAAGGGAGAAGTATATCAATGGCTCCTCCAAGAATGCCCACCAGCAAAGATAAATCAACAATGCTACCCTCAAAGGTTGGACCAAAAGACATGACCTTCGCTACAAGATCCCTAAAAGGAGACAACTCCTCAAACATTCCATGAGAGAGCAAGGGGACGACAATTTCGGATTACTTATGTCCCCCTCAACAAGTATAACATTAGTGGCAAATGCACGAAGTGTATGCTCAACTATCCCCTCTTCTCCCATGACTTGAACCTTCAAAGGGTTCTTAAAAAGAGAAAGCTCGTGAGCCTCATGATGCAAACAAACACACCTCTTTCCATGTTCATATTAATCTAAATTTAAGTGTTGCCTTGCCTGGGTAGTCAGCCATCTAGCCTTCCTCTCTCTTCATAGTCGTCCATCACAAGCCCCTTGTAACTTCTTTGCATCCTAGGGCAGTACAATATCCGTACCAGGCACTAATCTGAGAACAATTGATGGAAATTTATTTCCAGCATTACATACGCTCCTAATACCTTCTCCCTTACGATCTGTTGATAGGAGCTATTTCTGATTTCTCACTGAACATCTACAGCAATTGGTTGCACTTTCCCAAGAAGCCAATAATGGTATAGCTGTAGCAGTTGTACGTCTACCAGCTGAAGTGAATTCCTTGCTTATACTGATGCAGTTCTATCTCCTCCAAAATGTCCACAAATCAGACCCCTTCCTGATCAAATTTGTTATAATAATGCTGAACATCCAACTAGGATTGTGGGATGGACTCTATAGCTGTACGGCCAAGTTGGAGTTGCACAAATTTAATTAAAAATTCTTTCCAAGGCACCGATCTGATTTTGATGAAGATATTTTTGCCTTCTAACCCTGATCCAAGAAGTACATCCCAAAATTAGATCCAAAAAGGAAATACCAATCAATCTAATTGCAAAAACTTGTCACAAGGAATTGGGGCTACATCCAACTCCACTCTCTTCAAGGAGATTTCGTTCCTGCAAGGTGAAACCTAGTTCAAACCTCATGGAGGCTCAAAACCAAAATGCTGCTCTGAAAAATGATAATTCTAATAAGCCCAAAATGCCTCCAAAACCCTTTTATTCAATTTATTTTATTTTATTACTTTGATGCTAAGTTTTATTTTAATTTTTTCACCTTTTTGGAATTTGATCCACTAGAAGGGTTAACTAGAAGAGTTTATTCATGAAAAGTGGTCATCTTTTAAGTTATAACTTATTTTAATCACCACCTAGGGGTTTGTGCCATGACCCCCTTATTATAACTCATTATTATATTATAAAGTGATTACAATAATCACTTTTATTATTATTTTATTAACATCTAGCTTAGGAAATAATTAAATTATTTCCCAATTATTCATAGCTTGCTCATCCGGACTCCAAACTGAGTTCTGTATAATGACACCTCTCTACTGATGTTGTCTAACCACTATGAGCTAATTGACAGTCTTCTCCTAAAATTTAGGAACTGCGCCAAAAATCTCTAGGCTGATCCCGGAAATCTCTTGATGCGTCCTGGCCAACTCCCAATCCATCCCTAAAAATATGGATTCCTCCTAAATCTAGGAGTCTGTCCCAAACTGGTCAAATTGGCTCACAAAGCCCTGATATGTGTCCATAAGCCCCTTAATAGGTCCCCTATGCAATTTGCTAACCTACAGGAACTTGTATAATAGGCCATTCCTACTAGAAACACCAATACTAAGGAAGGCGCAAAAATGGGGACATTACAAAAGAATCGTTGTCATCAATCAGTAAATCATAACTTGTTGATGTTTGGGCAGCATCAAACTCAAACAAGGAATCATCCTCCTCATGATAGGAATTCAAAGCACAAAGAGATCTCTCCCATTATGAATCTCCACATGAAGCATCTAACTCAAACTACCTTCCATCCCCTCAACCATTTTCCCAGTGTCAAACACTCTTGCATTCTTTTCCTCTTTTTCAGGTGTGGCTGAAAAAGATGATTGAATGCCTGATCTGAACAATGAATTTGCCAAACTCAACTTCAAACAAGGTTTATTAATCTAATTCTTGAAGTGGCATTTGAGCACTCTTCAAGGAATGCATAGCAGTCTTAAGCTCGTAGGTAAGCTTATCCACTTCATCTTCTTTCCTTCTTAAAGCATTGGAATACATCTTCATTGAGCTGGAGGAGATCTCTATCAGCAAGGTTTAGGAAATCTGATTTCATCACCACCATAGCTTCTCTAAGAGTCTGCAAATCTGCGAGTGATAACTCTTCCTCTTGCCCTCTCCACAAATGACTTGAAATCATTCGAAAGGTATCATCAAAGGGAATGAGATGCAACAATCATGTCTTAATTTAGCCTCAATTGATCTTCCAAGTGATGTGACTTCTGGAACAAATGTCATAATTTGTCTATGGCTCCTTCCTCAACACTTTTTCCATCAAACTCATGCTCAAACAAACTGTCATCAGCATATCTATGGGTTGGAACTTTTACCTTGTGCTCCTCTTCAATTGTTGTTATGAAATCAGACACAATCAGCATCTCCAACTTCAATCATATGTTTATCAACCCACTCTTGGCTGTCCTCCATGCATTGCTCAGGTGTTGATGAGAGGACTGTTGATTGCATTAGGAAAATCAGCCTAATTGCATCTTCAACAAGTGCTGGTCTATGATGTTGAAAGTCATATGTTACCATACTTATCCAGATTTACATCTCCATTATGTTATTTGCCTTCAACAAAAACCATGGTGAAGTAATCATGGCAAACCAAACATTATCATATTGTAGGACCTTATTGTTAGGCAATCTCCTAGTCTCTATAATCAACTCTCTGAGGCAAAATGCCTAATGTGATCTCAACAATTATTCTTCGAAAGCAAACGTGTGAATGAAACAAGTGAAATCAATTTCACTACATGTCCAAACAGCATCTCTATCTACATTAAAATTTGATTCCATAACCATCAGTTGTAGAGTTGGCTCTTGTAGAGGTAGAGGAATGTCGGTAGATTCGATATCTCCATGTAGCTGATCAACCCATGTTGGCTTGGCATCTTCCGTGAAAGCTTCAACTTTGTGCCTAGCATGAAGACCTGTGTGTTCTTCACTTGAACGTGTAGTCGTGGATTCTTGCCTGTTCCTATTGTCATGTGGCTGAAGTGAACATGTGAACATGTCTTCACCCTCCTTAGGGATCATGGTGTCATGTAGTCTATCAGCTTCCTTATGCAAGTGAGACTTCAATCTTTGCCCACATTGTTTGAAATTTTGAATACATTATTGACCAACCTACCAGCAGCAGAAGGAACACGATCCTATTTGCAAACAGCCCATAGCATGGATGATAAAGGTGGGAATATAACATTCGTCACCTCTATACACAATATCATAATGTTCTCCATGGCTGTGAACATCTCCATATCATGATATAGCTTGATTGTGACCAAGAAATGATGAAATGTGTCATAGATCAGATCGTGCAATTCCAAGTCCAACAAAAGGCAACTCAATCTTAAAGATGCAAAGATCTTCAATATCGCAAACCTCCTTGAAGAGTGAATGCTACTGATATCATCAAAGCCCTTGAAAGTTGTCTATCATCAAGTGCAATATCTCCTTCATGGTGTCATCTGCAATGTCCCCTCCATAGACAGGACAATGACAGATGAGGTCGGCCTATCATTTGGTTCCCGTAGGCTAGCAGATTGTGCAAGGGACCCTTTCAGGGGCTTGTGACAACATATCAGGGCTTAGAGAATCAGTTTGACCAGTCTTGGGCAGTCTCCTAGATTTTAGGAGGAATCCCTAATTTTACGGATGAACTAAGAGTTAACACGGACACACTAGGAGACCTCTGGGATTAGCCTGGAGAGTTCCTAAATTTTAGGAAGGGTTTGTCAGTTATGTCAGTGTACAGAGGGCATCTGACAGAATGCAAATCAGGGTCGAGATGAGCGAGCTAAAAATAATTTGGGAATAAATTTATTATTTCCTATGGCTTAGTAAATTAAAATTAAAGTGATTATTATAATCACTTTATGTTATAATAAGTTATTAAACTAATGGCCCATGTCCTAGATGATAAATTAAGTTATATCTTAATAAAAAGGGGGCCAATATATGATGAATAACCCTCCCCTCATGAAGTTCAATTCCTAGATGGGGATTATGTTGGAATAAAATAGCATTTTATGTTTTATTGAAATAAATAAAAAAAAGCCCTAAGCTGGTCAAACCCTCTTGGAGGGAAATCAAATTGAATAAGTATGAAGAATTGGAGGCAATTTGGAATATTGGGCAATCATATTTTTACCCGCATTTTGTGGGAGCCTTGAGCAAGGGTTTCTTCGGCAGATTTGTCTCTAAGAATAAAAACTTTCAGAGGTTTGAAAGCCTGCAGGTTTGTGAGATCACCCAAGGGGTTCTACAGGCAGAGTTCTACAAGCAGAATATTCATATTTGGACCACTTTATGAGCAAATTGTCTAGATTTAAATTTGGAGAGGGCATCTAACAATCAAAAACTTGCAGATCAGTGTATAACAAGGAATCATATGTCATTTTCAGCCCACTAGCCTGGTAATACAGCACAAAACCAACTCCCAGACCCTTCCAGCTTGGACGTCCAGCCTTATCTGGGCAAATTTATATGTTTTTTTTCTCCTTGCTATTGTAAATCACTGGTTATCAGAGGTAATTTGAAAATCAGAGGTTCTGGAGCATTCTGAGACTGGCATTAACAGTCATACACCTTCAGCAGGGTCGTGGGAAGCTGAAGTAGTGAAATTTGTGCTCAAACCAAGGAATTTGATCAGTATTAAAACCCAGCTTTGTCTCCAGTAGCAGCAAACGGCTCACCAGTCAGCTCAATAAAAGTTTAAATCACTCAAGAGGACTTTCTGATGAAAACTAACCTAGTACAGCTATGTAAGCTTAGTCATTTTATAAAAATCGGTCACAAATCAGAATTGGTATTTGTTTCAGAGTTGTTGTTGTTAGCATTGGTCATTTCTTTTGTATTTGCAATTATTGTCATTAAAAAAAATATATATATATATAAAACCTCAAAAACACAAAAAAAAATCATAAAAATCAAAAAATCAGAATTGCCTGCAAGATTACCAGACTTAGCCAAAACTACACAACCGGGGTGCCTCACTACAGTGGTATCAGAGCTCAGATACCTCCTGCCATCCTGTGAACAGTATCTAGTTTTGAATGAGTGGTCAGCCTTATTTGACTTATACCAAGAGAGGAATTCAAAGGTCAGACTTCAGAGTCAGTGATACCTTGGCAGACAAAATGGCTGAGGAAGAGAAGGAAAAATCTAGATCACTTAGTCCTAACTCCAGAATTGAGAGAAGATTTGACACTATGATGGATATGATGTCTTAGTTGTTGTGATAGATGGTTAGACAGAATCAGTCAAGGGATAAGAAGCCACAGCATACTTCTTACACAGGTGAGACCAGCAGGCCACAAGGTGAGTGTTCGTCGTCCAGCACAATTCGAGACCCCTACAACTAGTATTTACTCCACAAGAGGAGTCATCTACCCCATAGGGACGAGGGCCAGAGTTACAAATTTCAGTAGCAGAGGAGATCAAGCATCATTACACAGCGTATATGACTTTACCACCTGAGATCAGAGAGTTATTGACGCTAGACCAGTGCATCGGACAAAAGAGGCTCGGAGAAGGTTTAGCAGGCAAAGCAAATCATAGGGCACCGCGGGGTAATAGGGATTTCCAGCAGGCCGTGGGCAAGTTGACCTTGCCACATTTTGATGGAGGTGATAAATGTACAACTCGTGCTTGGGTGCAGAAGTTGGATAATTACCTCTCATTGAAACTCATGTCAGAAGAGGAGGCGATCAAGTTCGCCACTTTGCATTTGGATGGTGTGGCCCATGAGTGGTTGTACAATGGGTTAATTACATTGGGGCATCGCTACATTACCTCCTTCAATGAGTTCATCAATAGACTCATCGAGCGTTTAGATCGTAAGGAGCCACAGATGTAATTCACGGAGGTTGTACAAATCAAGCAGTATGGATCATTAGAGGCGTACATATCTAAGTTCCAGAGGCTATCAGTTATGGCTACTAGTAATTTGATCAGTTCAAGCATTTGATTAGCTTGTGCCCAGTACTTGCATTACCAGATTTCACTAGGCCCTTTGAGTTATAGTGCGATGCTTCAGGAGAGGGATTTGGTGTGGTGTTGATGCAGGACAAGCACCCAATAGCATTTGAGAGTCGGAAGTTGAGGGGGCTAGTGAAGAGTTACAATATCTATGATAAGGAAATGTTAGCCATCATGCATGCATTGGCTAAGTTCAGGCAGTACCTTGTGGGCAGCAAATTTGTAGTGAAAACAGATCATAATAGCCTAAAACATTTCCTTACACAACGCGATCTTAATGATCGTCGGTAGAAATGGCTTAGTAAGCTCCAAGCTTACGATTTTGATATTGCATATATGAAGGAGAAGAAGAACATTGTTGTTGATGCTTTATCGAGGAGACCCCACTTGTGCTCCATCGGTGAGATTACAAATGATTGGTGGGGTTTGATTTCTACCGATGCTAAGGATACATGGGCTACTAGTATTATTGATGAGACAGTATAGGATGACAAATATACAATTGTAAATGATCTTATCATTCACAAGGGGCGGATATTTTTGATACCGGAGTTAGAGATGAGGAGACAGGTACTGCATGTCTTTCATGATGCACCTATGGTGGGACATCCTGGATATTTTAAGACATATCGGCAGATACAAGAGAGATTCACTTGGAAAGGGCTTAGTCAAAGGTTCTCAGATATGTGCATGAGTGCCCTACCTGCCAGTTAAATAAACAGGAGCACACTTTTCTTGCATGTCTATTGCAGCCCTTACCCATTCTGAGTAGGAAATGGGAGTGTATCTCAATGGACTTCATCACAGGCTTTCCCAAAGCCCAAGGTAGAGATTGCATCTACATTGTGGTGGACAGACTTACTAAATTTGCCCACTTCTTTCCGATCACCACTACATATACAGCAGTACAAGTGACAGACTTGTTTTTCTAAGAGGTATTTAGACATCATGGATGTTTTTCTGAGAGGTATTTAGACATCATGGGTTGCCGAGGAGCATAGTCAGTGACAGGGACAGCATATTCATGAGTAATTTTTGGTAGGAGTTGTTTAGACTCAGCGGCACCGAGCTCACTCCGAGCACTAGCTACCACCCCTAGACAAATTGTCAGTCAAAGGTTGTTAATAAATGGGTGGCGGGATACCTTTGAAACAATATATCGGGGCAGCAAAAGGCATGAGTCTGGTGGTTATATTTGTGTGAGTATTACTACAACACGACCTACCACATGTCCATCCAGATGTCACCCTTTATGGTATTGTATGGGTATGTGATGCAGGAGCATCTTAGGATCTTGGCAATCTTGCATCAACCAAAAAGATTTCCTTTAGTTTGTTTTTTGTTATGTTCCAATTGGGCAATTTTTGGTGTTTTGGGTGGCGGTTGATCTGTACTTGTTATTTTTGGTTGTGATCGTGACAACGTGTTCTTGGCTTCGTCCTGAAGCTTATCCTATGATCGCAACTCATTTGGTTTCATCGCACGTAAGTTATGGCGGATTCTTCGCGTATCTGTCTTGTTCTTCATTTCCCAATTGGTCATTGTGATTTTTGATCTGTTTCCCGATCTTCCGGTTGGTTTTTCTGAGCGCGATCGTGCCAACTCATTATGTTTGAGGCCGACATTTTATATGATCGCATTACTTAAATCTTTCATTGGAGGTTGTTCTTTAAGATTTGGGTCCTGACCTATTTGGGTGTAATGTATTTACTCATTTCTTGGGGAATGTAATCTTTTCAAGGCCGACTGATGATCGTGATTGCTTTATAAGCTTATGAACTTGTTCCTAAGGAGCAGGATGATCTCATAAGATTAGTTGGCTTATCTTGGATAGGATTTGTAAGGTTTTGAGTGTGAACAGGCCTGTGTGCTTGGAATGTATGACTGGCATGTGAAACAGCATGTTGTAGATCTATTGTAAATGATTTTATATGATAACAAAAAGTCGAATCTCTTGTTTTTACCTATTTTGTCTTGTTTTCTTTCGTTGTGTTGTGTTGGTTGCAAGGGTTGGACTGATCTCGTTGAGGTTTCTCCATCCTTGACTACATCAAGTGGTATTAGAGCGAGGTTGAAGGATGAACAAGATTGAGGTTGAATAACGTGGAGATTCTTGTGTGGGCAGATCCGAGTTCCGAGTTCCTAACTTGTGAAGCCCTAGACCTGTGGATCGTGAGGTGGCAGAGTGTAGATCTGACTTGCAATCACAGAGGAATTGTACAAGGTGTGGCTAGGAAGGGTTTGTTGTTGTTTATTGAGTCTTGAAGGCATACCGATTGGAGGCAGGTTGCTTGTGTGTCTGATTGGTCACTAGTTGGAGAAGCATCTTGTGATAGAACACCAGTTGGAGAGACAGTTGCACCTGAGAATTGGAAGATGTCGCCTAGAAGAATGAACCCTAGAAGACTAGAGAAAATGATGGAAGACATTAGAGTAGAGATGAGGAATGAGATCAGAAGTGTGTTAACTGGATTGAGAAGGAATCATGAGATTGAAGAAGAATTTGAGGAAGTTGTTGAAGATCTTGAGACTGTAGATGCTGAGATCCCTACAGAGGAGGAGAGATTGTTAAGAGTTATGGCACAAGTAAGTAAAGGTCATGAGATGGATGTTTCTATTTTCACCAGTTCATTGCATCCTGAGGATTTAATAGACTGGATTGGAGAGTTAGAAGATTACTTTGTGCTTGAATATATCAGAGATCCACAAAGGGTTAGGTTAGCACAGACTAAGTTGAAGGGTCATGTTGCCTTGTGGTGGAAGGAATTGCAGAAAAATAGAGAAGAACATGGTGAGACAAAAATCACTAGATGGAGGGTGATGGTTGCTAGGTTAAAAGCTAAATTCATTCTTGTGGATTATGAATTGGAGTTGTTCAAGAAGTTGCAGAATTTGAGGCAGAAAGAAATGAGTGTGGAGGAATATACAGAGGAGTTCTATAAGATGACTATCATATCTGGTCACAAGGAGGTATCTAAGGAGAAGGTGGCTAGGTATGTTAATGGTTTGAGACTTAATATTCAGGATGAGTTGAGTATGTTGAGGATTAGTACTATTGAGGATGTGTATCAGTATGCATTAAGGCCAGAAGATAAGTTGAAGAGGAGACAAGGAAACCTTAGAGGGAGAGAAAAGCAAGTTAGCCACAATGGCAAAGAGAAGCAAACCATTGAAGCTGAATCTGATCTGAGAATACCTAGAAGAGGGAATGGTAGCAAAGAGTTCAAGGGCTCTTGTTTCAAATGTGGTGGCATAGGGCATAGGGCTTTTCAATGTACTGAAGGAAGTAGTAAGAACATGGGTAAACAAAATCTTATGGCACATGAGGAACAGACTGCTAGTGAAGTTGTGGAAAATGAAGTTGAGCCTAGGATAGCAGAGTCTCTTATGCTTAGGAGAGTCATGTTGAGTAAGAAGGAAGATGAACCTTTACAAAGGAGGAATTTGTTTAGGACTGTTTGCGAATCAGGAGGTAAATGTTGTAAAGTTGTTATGGACAATGGTAGTAATGACAACTTGGTATTAGAAGAGATGGTGCCGAAGCTTGGATTGAAGAGGCTTAAACATCCTTATCCTTATGGTATAGGTTGGTTTTCGGATGATCATATGGTGGAGGTGAAAGAGCAATGTTTGGTTAATTTCAACATTGGACCTTACAGAGATGAAGTGTTATGTGATGTGGTGTCTATGAGTACTTGTCATGTTCTATTCGGAAGACCTTGGCAATTTGATAGAGGAGCAATTCATGATTGCAGAAGAAATTTGGCCACAATAGAGAAGGATGGACAGAAGTTACTCTAATTCCTTTGAAGGAAGCAGAAGGAGGAAGTGCATGGAATTTGAGTATGGTGAAGAGTTATTATTCAGAGAAGCAGACTACAGAGGTTAGTAAAGATCAGAAGAAGGATCTTGCAGGTAGATCTGATGTAGGCGAGTTAGTATCTGATTGTAAGAAGGGTAAGGTGGTGCAGCAAAGGACTTTGGTTGATGACAGATGCGGGTTTGTAATAGAGATAGATCAGTTATGCAAAAGAGAAGAGGTAGGGATCTGAGATCTGGTGTTGATAGAAGGTCTAATGGAGTGAGCACAAAGAGGAGTAAGTTGATGGATCTGATAGAAGAGAGTGCAGAGGTGCAGAGGCAGAGAGTTGCAGATAAAGAGGAAGTTTGGATCCAAAACAAGCATGGGATTTATGTTCCATGGCTTGTCAAATGTTCATAAGTTTCTCTTATGGAACATTTTCATTTACCTGGGGTGTCTGATGCAGAAGCATCTTAGGATCTTGGCAATCTTGCATCAACCAAAAAGATTTCCTTTAGTTTGTTTTCTGTTCTGTACCAGTTGGGCAGTTTTTGGTGTTTTGAGTGGCAGTCGATCTATGCTTGATATTTTTGGTTGCAGCCGTGACAGCGTGTTCTTGGCTTCGTCCTGCAGCTTATCCTATGATCGCAACTCGTTTGGTTTCATCGCGCGTAAGTTATGGCGGATTCTTCGCGTATCTGTCCTATTCTTCATTTCCCAGTTGGTCATTGTGATTTCTGATCGGTTTCCCGATCTTCCGGATGGTTTTTCCGAGTGCGATCGTGCCAACTCATTATTACGTTTAAGGCCGACATTTTTATATGATCGCATCACTTAAATCTTTCATTGGAGGTTGTTTTTTAAGATTTGGGTCCTGAACTATTTGGGTGTAATGTATTTACTCATTTCTTGGGGAATGTAATCTTTTCAAGGTCAACCGATGATTGTGATTGCTTTATAAGCTTATGGACTTGTTCCTAAGGAGCAGGATGATCTCATAAGATTATTTGGCTTAGCTTGGATAGGATTTGGAAGGTTTTGAGTGTGATCAAGCCTGTGTGCTTGCCATGTATGACTAGCATGTGAAACAACATGTTGCAGATTCTTGTAAATGATTTGCGATGATAATAAAAAGCTGAGTCTCTTGTTTTTACCTATTGTGTCTTGTTTTCTTCCATTGTGGTGTGTTGGCTGCAAGGGTTGGACCTATCTCCTTAAGGTTTCTCCATCCTTGACTGCATCAATATGATGTGCCTAGCTTTCTGGATTTGTTTTTTTGGTGACAATAGAGTACCTAGTGCCAAGGCCCTCTTACAGGACAGTCAAGATATCATGAGGGCCTTGAAGGAGAACATCCAAAAAGCTCAAAATCAACAGAAATAGTATGTCGATCAGTGCAGAGTTAAGCGTTCATTTGAGGTGGGTGATACGGTATATCTCATGTTGTAGCGCTACAGATAGTCCACTTTTAGGTAGAGTGGGGCCAAGAAGCTTAAGCCACATTACTACGAACCATTCAGGGTTATCAGGCGGATTGGTGAGGTGGCTTACGAGTTGGAGTTAACAACTGACAGCTAGGTACATAACATCTTCCATGTGTCTAGCATTAAGAAGGCGATTGGTCATAATGTGATACCTTCTACAGTGCTACCACCCCTTGATCAAAAGGGGAAACTGGTTTTAGTCCCTAAGGCTATTGTGGATACACATGAGAGGAGATTGAGGAGGAGAGTTATCAGGGAATATCTGGTTAAGTGGAAGGATTTGCCTGTGGAGGACACTACATGGGAGAGTGAGCACATATTGCAGCACCCGGGCTTCAAGTTGCTTGAGGACAACCAATCTCCAGGAGGGCGCACTGTAATGTCCCCTCCTTAGATAAGACAGTGGCAGATGGTGTTGGCCTATCATTTGGTTCCCGTAGGTCGGTAGATTGTGCAGGGGACCCTTTCAGAGGCTTGTGACGACATATCAGGGCTTGGAGAGACAGTTTGACCAATCTTGGACAGTCTCCTCAATCTTAGGAGGAATTCCTATTTTTTAGGGATGAACTAGGAGTTAGCAAGAACACTCCAGGAAACCTCCGGGATCAGCCTGGACACTTCTGGCACAGTTCCTACTGTTTAAGGAGAGTTCCTAAATTTTAGGAAGGGGTTGTCAGTTAGCTCGCAGTGGTCAGATAGTGTCAGTGGACAAGGGGCAGCAAACAGAATTGAAGTCGGGGTCCAGAAGAGTGAGCTACAAATAATTTGGGAATAAATTGATTATTTCCTATGGCTTAGTAAATTAAAATTAAAGTGATTAATATAATCACTTTATGTTATAATAAGTTATTAAAATAATGGTCCATGTCCTAGATGATAAATTAAGTTATATCTTAATAAAAAGGGGGCCAATTATATGATGAATAACCCTCCCCTCATGAAGTTCGATTCCTAGGAGGGGATTAAATTGGAATAAAATAACATTTTATGTTTTATTGAAATAAATTAAAAAAGCCCTAAGTTGGTTGAACCCTCTTGAAGGGAAAGTATGAAGAATTGGAGGCAATTTGGCATATTGGGCAATCATATTTTTACCAGCATTTTGTGGGAGCCTTGAGCAAGGGTTTCTTTAGCAGATTTGTCTCTAAGAACAAAAACTCTCAGAGGTTTGAAAGCCTGCAGGTGTTTGAGATCACCCAAGGGGTTGTACAGGCAGAGTTCTACAAGCAGAATATTCATATTTGGATCACTTTATGAGCAAATTATTTAGATCTAAATTTGGAGAGGGCATCTAACAATCAAAAACTTGCAGATCAGAGTTTAACAGGGAGTCATATGTCATTTTCAGCCCACTAGCCTGGCCGTACAGCAAAGAATCAATTCCCAGACCCTTCCAGCTTGGACGTCCAGCCTTATCTGGGCAGATTTATATGTTTTTTTCTCCTTGCTATTGTTAATCACTGGTTACCTGAGGTCTGCAGTTGAAAATCAGAGGTTCTGGAGCATTCTCAGACTGGCATTAACAGCCATACACCTTCAGCAGGGTCGTGGGAAGCTGAAGTAGTGAAATTTGTGCTCATCCAAGGAATTCGATCAGTATTAAAACCAGATTTGTCTCTAGTTGCAGCAAACGGCTCACCACTCAGCTCAATACAAGTTGAAATCACTAAAGAGGACTTGCTGATGAAATTTAACCTGGTACGAGTATGTAAGCTTGGTCATTTTATAAAAGTCAATCATAAATCAGAACTAGTATTAGTTTCAGAATTGTTGTTGTTAGCATTGTTCATTTGTTTTGTATTTGCAATTATAATCAGTACAAAAACAAAAAAAATATAAAACCTCAAAAACACAAAAAAACCAAAAACCCATAAAAAATCAAAAAAATCAGAATTGCCTGCAAGATTCCAGACTTAGCCAAAACTTCACAACCAGAGTGCCTCACTACATCATCATCACATAGTACTCAAGGGGTCGAGATTTTCAAAATCTCACTCAGGCATACAGTAACCAACAGCTTGATCCCCTTATCAAGATGTCTCAGAAACCACTGTCGCCTTAATGCAGCCACAGTAGGAACAAGGGTCGGTTGCAATGAAAGGGAAGGTAACTACTCCACCATACTCAAATATGCTTCAAATTCATTCAGTGTGACGACAACATTATCTACTTGATGATGGCGGAAACAAAGCTTGTCACCAACTTCTTGAAGTGCTTTAACCAACCACTGTCCATTGTTGGGCGCCATGCTATGATCCAAAATCTGAACTACTCGACAGGCTGGCAAAATCACCAGCTTTGATACCACTATAATATCCCCATTGGGATATTGCTCAACTTTCACTCTAATATGCAATATGGGTTCTTCCAATTTCAATCTCATATATGTTTACTCCTCAAACTATATGTTAACCTCCAATTTGTAATGTAGAGAAAGTAAATCTCAAATTATCATTAGGAACTGAACAGAAATTAAGAACCAACTGAGAATGAGCTTCAAGCCTCACCTTGTATTTGCGGGGAATGGTTCCGCTCAACCTCATATTACTGTTATTGGTTAATACTATTGAAGGGACTGCGCCAAGATGTGGCCCCAATATCCTGAGCTTCAGCAAGAAATCATCGAGTGTTTTCAGTTGCTATTGTTACTATCTAATAACTCATCGGATGAGTCATTGATGAGTAATCAATTATGTCCAATGGGGAATTGAATGTTCTATGTCGACTCCTTGGTTCTACCGTAGCATCTAGACATGGTACCATCCATAGTTTGCAGACTCGGACTCGGAGAGTACTCGTCAAGCCCAAAATTTTCAACTTGGCAAATACTCGGCAACTTAGAAAGTACTAAAAATTAAAATCTCTTAAAGAAATATATTTTTTTGTAAAATTCAATTACCAAATGTATTACTTTGAGAATTGACATTGTAAAAGAGAAAATGCATGGTGTTATAGTAAAAACATGTGAAAATGCATTTTAACCAACATTTTACTTGTGTCGACATTTTTAGCTACGTTTTTTGGTGCCTATAAAAACGCAAGAGTTAAACTTGTAAACACTCGCCTAGATAAACACTTGCCCTATAATTTATTGGTACAATATTCTCTTCAACATTGCAACACATGATTTTCTTCCCTTCAATGGCCCTTTAATTCCTCACACAAGCATCTATCACAGGCAGGGTCAACATTATTAATGTTCATTGGTTGTGCAATATCTGCATTATCAGCTTGCATCCTATTTTTTTCTTGCCTCGAGATCCTTGGCTTGCATCAGGTTTGTATATCCATTGGATCAGTGCCCTTACTTCCCTTAGGCCTGCAAATCCCCTTTAGCGGGCACTGATTTAGCAGAGGCACACCCTTGTGCAGTTTCATTGGCCGATTTGACCTTCTTGTTGGTATCTTGTTTGGCCAGCGATATCTGGTAGTTTCATATATTTTCCATTGGCAACCTGCTTTGTTGGATCATTCGCCTCATTATTGAGAATGCTTATTAGCAGGTGATTGTTATTGATTTGTTGTTTCCTATTGGCGGACAGAAGTTTGAGTTGTGATTGGCAGTTTTTTTTTTTAAAACAAGTTTTTAAAGTTTCCTCTAGATATTTCACACTAGGGTTTTGTTGTGAAGTCCTTCACACATCGCCCCAATCCTTGGGGACCCCCTAATTTCGAAAATGGAGCTTGAGGGCATCTGTTGAAAATGGTTGAAATCTGACTTTTGTGAAATCTGAAGTTTAAATGAAGCTTTGAAGTTTGGCTGGGCTGAGACAGTCATGGTTGTCTTGCCCTCTCCCTCAGCTCTTCATTAGGCAGGAGACTTGATCATTCCCCGGAAAATGAATTATGAGAGGACTTGAAGGAAAGAAAGGAGATTCTTTGTTTTGAATGAAGTAAAGCTTAAAGTCACAACATGGACAGCATGTCCAAGGTGCTGGCAGATTCCGCCAGCCCCTTGGACACCTTGTCCATGGTGTCTCATAATTCCGCCATGGCTTTTGGACGGCTTCCTTTGGGCAGGTGGTAAAGAGGTGTATGTCAGAATGTTGATGAAGTGTTTAGTGATTAGAGGGGAATGAAGTTGAAACTTGAAAACATGGAATCATGAACTGGATGTCCATGGTAGTGGCGGAATCCGCCGCCACCATGGACACCCTGTCCATGATGCTGCCAATTTCCGCCCCTCTTTCCTAGCTGTTTGGAGATTGAATTCCTAGCTGGAAGTGTTAGTTTGAGGCGTGATGAAACTGATTTTGAAAGACTCTCAGTATGGAGACTAAGTTGTATTAAAGGGAAGGAAAGTTTTTTTGTGTTTGAAAGCAAGGCATGGACCTGATGTCCATGGTAGTGGCGGATTCCGCCACCACCATGGACACCATGTCCATGGTGTGATAAAATTCCGCTCCTCATTCCTAGCTGCTGGAGTGCATCAAACATGGTAAAACTGAAGTTTTTT
>MU224790.1:4999437-5019914 GCA_018584345.1 Thuja plicata
TCGTTTTAATTCCTTCAAAATATTCTCAATTTATATATATGACTTCTCAACTTATCATGTAATGATATATCAATTATATATAATTATTCAATGAAATTGCTGCACAAAATATAATATATTAATTAAGTTGACTGCACCAAATATTAATATATTAATATATGTTATTGCTATTATATTGCTTCACTGTTTTTATCACTGCAATATTCTGATTTTCTGTATGTGTTAATATATGTTGTAAGGCACATATTTATATGAAATGTGGAGTCACGTCCACAATGGAATGTGACTCTACGTGGAGTCACTTTCCATTGTGGACGTGACTCCACAAGATACCTGCGGCTGTTTACTTAATCGATGGCTAAATAACTAAGCCCGATCGGTGATACCCATGCTTAATTCATATACCCAAGTTTAATTCATAATTCCATAGTATTCGGTCATTACTTTAATTGATATGTTATTCAATAATGATTTATAATCATTATATATATATATATATATATAATATGACAATTTTAATAATCGTTATAAATCAATTAGTCTTTTATCGATGTTATTTTACCGACCGAAGATATAATACATTAACAAGGTAGATGAGCTCACTCATGAGTTAGGAGTGACTATAGATTCTTTGGGGAGCACCTAGTTGGCCCTTCAAGAGTCACAGTCGCGGTTAGATGAGGTTTCCGTGGAGTTGAGCCGAGCACAGTCTTCACCATCTACGGTTACGGTACAGTTTCCTACAGTGGCAGTTGGTGATGCTTTGATATCCACAGCTTGTGAGGACGTGGCTACATCCATCGCTGATATCGATGTTGTAGTTTCAGATGGGATGAGTACTTTGGTTGAGAGCAGTAGAGAACCTCTTGTTGTATCAAGATCTCCCGAGGTCAATACTTTATCAGATAATGCGGGACAGATAATTGATAGCTCTTGTGTAGCAGTGGTGGATTCTCCGGAGAGTTGCGTGTTAGTAGTCGACACTACTCCATCATCTTCACAGGGGACCTGCACAGTGTCATCTAGTTGGGAGTATGGCTCTCATGTTGATTTGTTTCCTTCTCCTAGAAACAAATCTATTACTTCATCTCATGCAGTTGATGGTGATAGACCACTTGTTGTGGCACGAAGTTGGAGTGATCAGCTAAAGGTTGTCGGAGAACAGGTTGATTCTCCCTTATATTGTTTTTACTGCACAGATTCGTTTATTGAGTACCTATTTGAGAGTCCAGAGTTTCAGGAGAGACCGTTTGGAGTCACTGACGCTACTCTCATCTGAGGTTCTCGCGGCATTCAACGTTTAGTGGGAGCAATTGTAGAAACTCTGACTACAATGCTTCCTCATAGAGATTTCGTGGTTGGGTTTGCAAGGAGGGTCTCCAGAGGCCCTACCCAATCAGTTTTTCGGGGTCGGGGATTGGAGCCATCTTCTGATTCCTGAGGTATTAATGATGATCCATTGACAATGATTGGAGCCTTTTACCGTAACTACACAATGAGGAGTGCTCATCATTTCACTTTTGATCCACATGTGGACTTGATGTTGCATCGGTGTGGATTAGCTATAGATGGGATCAGTGGTTGCAAGTTGGATTACTTGCAGAGTCGGCACATCCATGGGAGCCCAGCAAAGGATGGAGATAGTGGTAGTGTGACAGACGCCTTTGGATCTTCTTATCTCCACAATAGGAATGGATGTGAGTTCAGTGTGCTTTGGGACCCAAGTGTTGACAGGGTTAGCACTGCAGTTCAGGTGAGTCCCATTGGATGGCTTCACCATTTGCAGCATGGTGATGTTGTGTTTAGATTAGCGCAACAGAAGTCTGAGGTTGTTCTTCTTGGCAGGCTTCTATTCAGGATTTGGGATCCAAATATATTTGGTTGGACACTCTTCAGTGTGTTGTGGGGTCCTAAGCGTGCATCGGGGTTCCAGTCTGGGTTCACTAGGGAGTATTGCAATGTGTACATGGTGTGGATCACTTGCAATCTCACTTTCGGTGCTCATGTACATGATTTGTTTCTGATGCACAGGTTCAGTGCGCATGGATTGGACAGATTGGTTGTTCATTTTTGTGCAAATGTTGTTATGTTGGTGTTGCAGTGGTGTTTCGGTATGGGACATTTCTCGGTCTTCCTTTGGACTTCTAGTGCAGTGGAGTTTCGTTGCAGTCATGATTGCTTGGGGACAAGCTTAGGGAGGGCGGACTGTAGTGTCCCCATTTTTCGTGAGCATCAAAGTTTGTGGGATTAGTCTATTATTTGACCCTCACAGGCTAATCGGATGGATAGAGGGTCTTAGTTGGCAATGCCAGAGGCTATTTTCCTACTCCAGAGGTCAGGAATGTTCAGGTTTGCTCTTCGTTTGGGTCAATTTGGTACACTTACTATTTATAGTACATCATTTATCTAGCATTTTTATATTTGGCAAGGCACTTGGACCGACCTCAGTTGCAGTGATGACCCTTGGCATCTTTGTTGATCAAGTATTCAGGGATTTACTAATTATAGCAGGTCAGGGGTTGATAGAGATGGACCCTTACTATTTTTAGTAAGGCTGTTGGATGCACTGTGGATACAATAGTTAACTCTTAGGTTCAGTCAAAATTGAGAAATAATGATTAATGATGGAGTTATAACATTATAATTATTATTAAAGTTATACTTTAATAATAATTAATTTTTAAGTGCATATCATTGATAAGTTAAGTGGACTTTATTTAAAAGGGAGCTTTAAATGTTTTATAAGTATACTTTATAATAAGTGATAAAGTGTTATTTAAAAGGGAGATATAAGTGTTTAATAAAGTATACCTTATATTTTAATGTGTGCATCAAAAAGAGGGGAATATACTTAAATAATATATTTCAAGTGCAACAACAGCAAATATATTAAAAAGCTAAGTTATGATTTAAGTTATGTGAGGTGTGTGTTTAAAGCTACCAGGTGGATCTTCAATTGAGAACTATAAAAGGCTTCATTGGTAATAATGAATTCATTCATGACTTGGTATTTCCTTTTGTTGTGTGAAGAGAAATTTGGAACAAGGGTTTCAAGTTCCGAGCTTGAAGAATTGTAAATTCTTCTAAGTGTTTTTGCACTCTGAGCTGGTGAAAATATCCAGTGAAATTGCGCCTGGAGGTGGCATCATTCAGTGCCATCAATTGTTACAATTTGTGGTTGATTTTGTAGAAGTTTTTCAGCGTCTGGTTCAGATATTAATTTGCAAGGGTTTGGAGATTATTATTATTGCAGATAGCTTGGTCAATGAAGGCTTGCATTCTAAGATTGGGCCAGCGTTTCACAAATAGAGGTCTGCGTTTGGGCATTAAAGGCTGCCGCAGCTTGATAGAGAGACAACATTTATTACTACAGGCTGCGTTTCAGTTGCAGGGGCCAGCATTGTCTCCCAAGAGGCATGTTTTTGCTGTTAGTGCCTTCATACAAAGATTCTGAGCCTTAGAAGCAAAATGAGATCATTCAAAAGGGCTGCGGTCTGATCTGGAATATGCTACAGGCATGCAAATTATTACAGATTCTTCATATTTAGTTTTCAGACATATATTATCAACATTGCGTACATATTTGTATCTCTTGTTTGGAAGAGAATGAATTAAGTTGATAGGAAGAATTGCACTGTGATAATAAAATATGAAGGTTCAATGAATACTTTATTTAACTTTTGAAATTTCATGCATCTGTATATGTTTTGGAATTGCAAAAAAATCATTTAAATACAAACGATGCAAACCATATACACTCAGGAATCATAACTTAGACATTGCGTGCCAACTGTTTGATGAAATGTCGACTAAAAGGCCAAAATTGAGTTTCCAGGAGGTAGAACCAGTAGGGCTCTTACAAAAAATCCTCCACCCCCAAAGTGCGCTAAGAAATTCTAGAAGAGGAGGAAAAATAAAAAAAATTGGCTAAGACAAGGAAAAATCCTCCTTTACCTCCAAGGGCCCCAAGCATTCAAATGGCATGAAAATAAAAAAATTGGCTATGGCAAGGAAAAATCCTCTTTCACCTCCAAAGTGCACCCAAGCATTCAAATGGCATGAAAAATAAAAATTTTGGCTAAGGCAAGGAAAAATCCTCCACCTCCAAAGTGCGCCCAAGCATTCAAATGACAAAAAATAATAAATGTGGCTAAGGCAAGGAAGAATCCTCCTTCACCTCCAAAGTACACCCAAGCATTCAAATGGCATGAAAAATCAAATATTTGGCTAAGGCAAGGAAAACTCTTCCTCTCCCTCTGATATGCGTTCAAGCGTTCAAAACATGGATCATGTTGAAATTTGACTAAGGCAGAGAAGTGGAAATTCCCTCTCCAAATCTCAAATGCACCCACTGAAGAGAAGTGACTAGAGACATAAAATTGAAGTTCTTAAGGAGATATTTTGATAAAACATAGCATTCTTGACAACTCAGAAAATGATAAAACATCAAGGATTCGTCTATCCAATCCAAAGACAACATCAAGACATCAGGAAACATGGAGATCCAAGGTGAAAGACGTCCAAGTTCCAAACAATCCAATTTAAGGCATTCAAGGTTCAAGACCTCAAAGATCAAAGTTCAAGTACAAATATAGAAAATGTAGCATCTTGAATTTCCTCCAGAAATTCAAGACCATAGTCAGGTAGTTTTGTGTGAGGAATTCTAGAATGACAGAATCATCAAGAAGGGAGTCCAATCCATTTCAAGAAGGTGAATTCCCAAGCAAGTACATGGAAGGAAGAAAATGATCAAGGAGAGAGAGTTTAAGAAGAGTTAATCAAAGTTAAAACCTTGGTCACAAAATGATGCAATTAGAAAATATTGCCTGTGATGGGTTACCAAATCTACATGGCGCCCAGTCGTCTTCACTAGTTAATCAAAGGTCTTCAAGTTGACATGTCCAAATTAACTGCATTTAGAGAGAGGAATAAAGGATAGGCTATTTTCAGTGATGAGTAATTAAATGCCTAGTGTGCATGCTATTTCCCTCATTGGTCTACTTGACCCCACTTTCCTGCTAGTGGGCATTGTTTTCTCATTGATCCACTTGGTCCCACTTTTCTGTGCCACAAAAGCTATTGCTAGTAAAACCCTTATTAGGGTTCCATCTTGTAATCTTGGCCCTTGATTTCGAACCAATCTTGGTCATTCATTTGTGGAAGGAGCTCTATAAAAGGCCATGCCTTCTCATTTGTAATTCATAGTTAGCTCATTAGAAGTGAAGAGCTCTTGCTCCTTAGAGTAGTAGGATAGAAGAAGGCATTGTTGTAAGACTTGGAGAAATAAAATTTGATTTCATTGAAGGTATGGTGGATTTGTTTATTTCAACTCGTTGCATGGTGTTCTTCCAATTTCTCAATTGTTAGATAAAGTGCTTTGATTTCAATGGAGAATCTCCTGGTGTTTAATGAATTTCCATGGCTCATACTTTTTGCATCTTGTTGATTATGAGTTGCAATGTAAAGTTAGCCCAAGCCCTTTCTTATGGATGCTTAACTTCGATCATCGAATGTGCATTGTTCATTATGATGGCGTTCATTATGACATGAAAATTCTTTGCATAACCCTTGGAAGATTGCACCAATTCCTGTGGAGTTGTTGCTGAGCTTGACAAAGCAGAACTTGGTTTATTTGGAATACATCCTTTAGAGCATTATCCATCGATATCATTGCCCTTAGGAGTAGATTTAGCTCCTTCTAACCCCTTCCCCTTTAAATTTAGTTCATTTCAATTAAGCTCGTTTGAAGAGAGAAGCATCACAAGGTCACTACATCCAATGATGAAGTTCCAGCCACAGCATTAAAGAAGTGTAGAATGATATCAAACATAAGTCCCCCTTGGATTACCAACATACATCAAACCAAACGAGCTCATATCCAACATAAAGTCACAAGTTTGCAGTGGGAACCTTGGCGTCGCCTCTATGATCTGCGCAATCTTAGCATACGAGGGGTCTTTGCTCAAGAGAGGATAGAGTGTCCTTTGCAACTTATTCTATGTTGGCGTGGTTAGAAACATCCATCAATAGGACCCACATCTAAATGCTTCAAGTGGCAAGGACAAGAAATAACATAAGGATTGTAAGTCTAATGAGAGAGCTAAGTATCATCCTTCACAACCTACTCCTGAGTCCAAGACCTCTTGCATTGCATTTGCATTGCACATAGGTACATAAAATGGCCTAGTTGCTAGGACCCATCTTGCATCTAGCTCGTATTGCAAAATAATCTTCTCCCTAAGTTGCACTTAAGGAGGGGTGTTGGAGCAAATATAATTTACTCACAAGCTTAAGTTTAGCTTAGGCTAATTCCCAGGTAGTAGGTAAACTTCATTAATATTTTATTGTTTACTGGCAATCAGTATTTTGTGTCGTTAGTTGGAAGGTAGTTGTACCTACCCTCGCACTTGATGCTCGCATCCTCGCTCTTGCCTTTATAAGCACAGCTCCTGTATATTGTTAATCATCTCAATACATTCTTCCATTGGTGAAATATTTCTCTCCATTGTGAAGATATATAGCTGTTTGCAAGTCTTGGGATGTTGATCACTTCTACAAAACAAGCACTACAAACATGAAATGAGAAGGTTGACAAGTATTTTCAACTTCATGGATTCAAAAAGTGTAAATCTTATCCAAATCTTTATGTGAAGAAAGTCAAAGATGAGATTATTGTTGTTGCAATTTATGTAGATGATTTACTTCTTGCTGGACCAAATATTGGGTTAATAAATGATTCAAAATCTGATCTTAAGAAGGTATTTCATATGAGTGATTTTAATGTCCCCTTATATGATTTTTTTAGGTTTGGGACTATTTTCTTTAACTTTAACTGCAAGAGACTTCTATCTATTAAACTTATACTCTAAATGAACTTGGACGGTAACATAGGCTTATTGCAAATGCATTGGAAGTTATCTTGATCTGCAATGATCACTCTTATATCCAATTGCTTTAGATGATAAAATCAATCTGAATATGTGATAAGAAATCTTATTCAATAGTTGTGGACATTATATCGATCTAGATATCTTTCAATATGCAAGATCAAATGAATGTATTATAAATATATTGATCAAGTATGCTGAGAAGTATATAATGTTCTATCTGACTAGCAGATTTTATGATGCTTTGGACAATAATGAACGATATCGATATGATATATCAATCAAGTGTAATAATATTGTTATTTCTGATATAACCTTAACATGAGTGCAATCTTATCTATTCTGGTCTGAAATATATATGTATATGTATACCAACCAATGTTCCTGGTATCCCTTGGTGTATATGCAAAGGGTATTTGCTACTGATCTGAGAGTATACATTGTTCCTAATATCTTCCTTATAATTTATGCAAATTATACTTCTGCTAATCGATCTGATCTGATCGCTTGTCTGATATAGTGCTTGTAATGGCAATGATCTGATCTGATATTAAGCAGGGTTACACTGGGATGCGTCCCCTGTCCACAAACCCCCCGTCCTGGCCCCCTTGGTGTTTTCGGGATGGCGGGACGCAAAGGGGATGTTTACCATTTGGCACTAACCATAGTGGCTACCCTTGGATGATCCACTTCTGCCAGAGGGTGATAGTGACTCAGATGGTTCTGAGTCTTTGGATATTGATAGCCCAAATGAGGCTTAGTTTCATAGGCAATTGTATTTTGATTTTTGAAAATTCTGGATACATGCTTGAGACTTTAGGACATTGATAGACCATGGTTTTTTATGTTTGAGACTGTTGTTATAATGCTTTATTGAAATTTATTATGCTGTTATACTATTGCTCTCATAATTTATTTACATATTGATATTGTTGTTATCAGTTATTGACATATTTCCCTCTCTTTCCCTATATATATAGTGTTCCCTATTTTTGGCCCTCCAAGAAACGTCCCAAAAACGCGCCCTGTCATCCCCCCGTTCCCGTCCCTGAAACATCATGGAAAATAGATATTAAGCTATCGCTGTTTCGGATGTATGGTTCAATGTTTATGCAATATTGGATCACTATCTCTGATAAATTCTTATTGCTTCCGCAATATTATTGTGATGCTATTTTTGTTTAAAAAATCTCTTAAAATCGTGCATCCATGACTATAAAGTCTATGGCTCAATCTGAGCGCCTAGTATGATAAAATAATTAGAATAAATTTTCCCATGTTTTCTTTTCCATCTCTAATCCACCCACTTTTATATATTCTCATTTCCTTAGAGATACCTCTTTTCAAATAGACACAACCATTCACAAGTCACATCTCTCCCTTAATCACATCCTTTAGAGAATAATTACTAATCATAAACAAATCGCAGCTTGCTTGAGAATATTTAGTGAATACACTAAATCGCACTTCTTCAAATATTAATCGGTTAGATATTAAGCGTTGTTCCTTTATTGTACATATGGACCACTGCTTTGCACACTACTATCAGATTTGATTGACTAAACATGAACAGGTTGCACATAATTTTGTGTAATTGCTGTTCTCCTTGATTGCTGGCTTACTTCTTAATTAATTGTTACATTAATTGTTGTCTATAGATGCTGTGATAACTAGCTTGTCTCTAAATAATAATCCACAGCTGCTTATATGTGTTCTTTGTATAGCTGTATATCATTCATAATCTTCAAATTAGGTCGCCATCTTTCTCACGATGTCTATTAACCGTTACTGCTAATCCTCCATGCTCATAGACATAGATGTCTTAACATGATCAAACATCGTCTATGTCTTGTTCATCGAGTTAGTGGCCTTTGGCCTTTATAAATTGAGAGGGTTATTATAGTGATTTGGTAGAACTCAATTATTTTTTTGGTCTACAAGTTTGTAGACTCTATGATGAATTATTCTTCTCACAATCAAAGTATGCTTTGGACCTTTCACAAAATTTAATATGCTTGAATGCAAGCCAGCCTCTACTCCATTTCAATCAGGAGTCAAGCTTACTTAAGTATGTACTTCTAAAAGTATAGATGCCACTTTATATAGACAGCTTGTTTGTAGCTTAGTTTATTTGACACATTCTAGACCAAATATTTGTTTTGCAGTCAATCTAGTATCTAAATTTACGCAGGCACGTAAAGAGAGTCATTGGTTGGCTGCTAAGAGAATTTTGTGATACACTCATGGAATACTACACTTTGGCATCCACTAAGGCTATGAGTCTTCAATTTCTTCGGTTGGATATACAGATTCAGATTAGGAAGGTTGATATAGATGATAGGAAATCTACTAGTGGTTATATTTTTCAGCTTGGGTCAAGTCCAATTACATGGAGCAGCAAAAAACAAACAACTACATCATTGTCTTCATGTGCAGCAGAATATAGATCAGCAAAAGAAGCAGGAATGGAAGTAGTTTGGATTCGAAATCTTTTATTTGAGATTGGTTTTCCTCAAAGTTCTGCTGCTACTACTTTGTATTCTGACAATCAAAGTACATCCAAGCTGCAAACAATCCAGTCTTTCATGCTAAAACAAAGCATATTGAGCTTGATGTTCACTACATTAGAGATATAGTTCAAGCAACTATGGTCAATCTACAATTTTGTCCAAGTGAAGAACAAACAACTGATATATTTACTAAGAGTATGACTGACGCCAAATTCTTGAAATTATGAGGAATGCTGGTATGCTAAAGGTGAACATTAAGAGGGGATAGTGTTATAATGTTCCCCTCTCCTTTGTATCTTCTTTGTAATATTCTAGCCCATCTTAACGAGTGATGTTAAGGAATAAAATTGTCTAGAAAAAGTTAGGAATTTTCTAGAGGGTTAGAATTTTCCAGAAAACAGAAAACTGTCCAAGAAAGAGAACATTCCAGTTTTAGAGTTCTCTAAAATACTAGAAGCTTCCAAGCTCCGGCTATAAATATGAAGCTGTTCATTACAAACAGAAATGTGATTGTATATTGTTAGATTGATTGAATAGAAGTTAGATCAATTTTTCCTTCAGCTATTCCTCTGTATTTTCATGTTCTGTTTTGCCCTGTTTGTGATGTTATTTTAGTTATACTTTGGGCCTGTTTTTACAAGAAGGGCTGGTTGGATTTGATTCCGTTAATGAGTTTTACAAGAAAGATGTTGATTAGTGAAATGGTAACAGGAGTGGCTGGGTGTTGCACCCATTCAACCTGGATGTGTCGAAATTGATCTTTTATGAAAGAAGTGTCTTGTGCGAATAGCATCATGGTAGTCATTGTTGACTGACATAATGGATTACACCAACATCTACAGAGCAGCTTGGAAAGTCCAGGAGGAAAGGGTTGTGGCTTTAACAAACGAATGGGAAGCAGCAGAAGGATGACATGGTCGGAAGTAATGACAGAAAAAGAAGAAACCGGCATTCTGATTTTCATCATTGCTAGAGTGGAGAGAGTTGCAGCAGTTACAACTCCAGAAGTGAAAAATGACCAGAAGTCGGTGGGGATGCTAAGGGTCAGCGAGCAAACGTTGGAAAACCAATCAATAAATTGCCTTTTCAAATAAAATATGGGGATCTTTTCTTTGTGGGAAGAAGGAAGTAACCTTCTCGCAGCTGCCTATAGTGTAATTCGTAGTTGCCTGTAACGTGTTCAATAGCTTCCTACAACGTTTATTTTGCAGCAACAAAACAACAATCTAAAATGTTCTGTAATGCAGCGGCAAATGTTTGCATTTAGCTTCATCTTTTTCGTTAAAAAAATAAAATCTGAACTTCTTGTTGTCTTGAATGGTCTTCGGAATCGTTAGCATTTGTGTATTGGCGAATTTTGGAAAACAGAGCCAAGGACAGGGGTGTCCTTAAATTAACCCGCTATCCTTGTCTGCATCAGGCAATTAAACCATCCAAGGAAATTCAAGGGGAATCATTCATTATGTATACATGGGCGAAAGGTAATAAAGTGAAGTGGGGAAAGTAATTCAATTAGCTGGACTCAGCTTCCACTATTTCCAGCTTAATGCATAGTTTGTGTAAGAAGATAGCTACAGCAGCAAGGGACCGTCAGGACATTCCTGACCTTACCAGATTGGGCTCCAAGCTCTGAAGGCCAAATTCAAAAGTGGCAAGAAGCATCTGATTACAGATATAGCTGATGAGATTAAAGAAGAAGACAAAGCTGAACAAAAGTTTCGAGTTAATGAAGTTGACAACATGTTTGTCGCTAAATCTGCGGATTACTGGACTTAAAGTAAACCTTTTTTTCATGGTATACAAAAAGGAGGAAGATCGTACCTTGGAGAGAATAGAAGCTGCAGCTAAGCAAGCACGGCGCATGAGCTTCTTGTACGCTTTGTCATTACGAGGGGCGTGGTACCCTGCCCCCACATGCACTGCTACGAAAAATCTTGCTTCCTTGTCATTTGGCTTGTGCCGTTTAACTGGAGCAGCGTTCCCCTCTTCATCCATCACAAATAACACCTAAAATTGATGCAATTGCATTTATACCATTTCCCACCCGCTGAATACCTTGCCCAATATTCAAATTGGTATCGGCTATCATTTGGCTTGTGTTAACTGTAGTGTTTTTGTGTCGCTTTTGGTCAAAGAGATTGCTGTAATGGATGTATAGATAGGAAGTTTAAGAGTAATGGATGTATAGATAGGAAGTTTAAGAGAATCTGCGATGGTCTTGTAATGAATGAATGAAGAGTTTTATTGATGTCTACGAGACCAACAGTCTAAGGGACCATGGATCACAACTCTAAATTAACTCCATAGACTTTTCCATATCTGATTTCCTGTTGTGAATCTTGATAATCAAACTAGCTGTATGCTTGATCTTATCCTTCTCAAATAGATTGTACATGTTGCCCTCTTTCAGGATGTGTATTGAACTCGAAAGTCATCATAAGCCGTGCACTCAAAAAGAAAGTGTCATTCAGACTCAATCGCACCTTTTTCGTAGAACTTGCAAGTCTTATCCTCCCACTCCTCTTTGGGTCGTTTCCATCTACCAGTCTCGCATCTAAGATGATGTGAGCGAGCCTGTCCTTAACTGAACCACCAACACTCTAGGCTTACCTTTAATAGCAGCCCCTAGATATGTTTTATCTCTATCTTCGCAGGAAGGGTTGAACATTTCTATATAGTGCATCCTTTTCCGGCCCATATTATTAGACCACATGGCAGCCTGAAATTTACCCATGACAAACTTTTTTATTTCCATATTAGTATTTGGGCAATCATGTAGCTTGATGTTCCACTTGCACAACCACTTAATGGTTTGTTTCATCCAAGTCTTCTTCCTACGGTTCAAACCCTCTTTCATTGTGATTTTGGGTCATCTTTCGTTGTCCATGTTTTCCAGTTTCTTTAAATAACTTATTAACTGAGTTATCATTGTTGCCTCCAATGGGAAAATGTCAGCTTTCGCTAATAAAATTTCATAAGGAACTGAGGCCTTGACCTTGATATTGCTAGTGATTAAGTGCTTCTGAATCCTCTCTAACTGTCTCCACCCACATCTAGTCATGTTGCCCCCCCCCCCCAAAAAAAAAAAACCTCGCAGCCATAAAGAACAACCAAGGTGTCCAGCAAACCAAAGAGAGTCTTCTTAGTTTTTCAGTCCCACAACTCAGCATACCTGCATCTATTTTGAAGTAGATATAACGCTTTCCAGCCTCCCTATATCCTTTTTGTCCTATAAGTCTCCCAGCTGAGCCTATAATGGATGTCGATCCCCAAATATTTGTATTCTTTCACAATCTTTAGCGGATTGCCCTCGAAAAGAAAAACCCTATGTGTCTCCTTCTTTTTCCATGAAAAAGTCATAATTTTAGTCTTGGTAATGTTCACTTGCATCCCCACTTCTTGACAAAAGCATTCCAGCGACGCTAACTGTTCTCTTATTCCCTGGGTTGTTTTTGATATTAAGATAAGATCATGGACATATAAAAGAAGCTTCACCACATACCCCGCCAAACGGACTCCCCCACTGTCAATTTTGTCTAACCAGGCTTCAAGCTTGTCAATATATAAACCAAACAAATTGGGGGATAATGGGCACCCTTGCTTCACACCGATGTCACTACCAAAGCACTCGGACATACCATCTTTAGTTCTGATTTTGGCTCGGACCCTCTCATAAAGTCTATGAACAACAGCGATATACATGTCTGGAATGCCTAATTCTTCCATTCTATTTCATAGCTTGTCTCTAGGCACCATATCAAAAGCTTTCCTGAAGTCCACAAAACAGCAATAAGCTTCTCCCCCCTGGTTGTTCCATATTTTCTCTATCAAATGCCTAAGAGTGGCGCAGTGATCAATAGTAGAGTGCCTAGGTCTGAAACCCGCTTGTCCTTTAGCCCTTTTTCCTTCCTTTTCCGCCCAACTGTTGATTCTACCTTCTATCATGCTCCCAAAAAGTTTGTCGAAAAGAGGGTTGACCATAATAGTGCGATAGTTAGACGGATCATTAATGTCCCCACTTTTAAATAGAGGGATAACCACACTAGTAGTCCAGTCAACCAGAAAACCATCTTGAATGACCCTGTTAAATACTCCTTTTATGTGAGGGGCGAGGAGATCAACTCCCCACTTTAGGAATTCAGCTTGAAGCCCATTAATGTCACTTGCCTTACCATTTTCCAACTTCTTTATTTCACTTTTGATGTCGTCTACCGTGAAGAGCTATAATGAAGAGTTTATAATAGGAGGGGAGTTCTTCTCATGAATTCGCTCATAGAGGGTCTTTGCATATTCTAACCATTGAGTATCTGTAATACTATTTTCAATTTGTTTTTCCTTTGTTGCAATTCTTTCCAGAATTCTTTGGGGTTGTGCTTGCTTAAAGATATTAACTCTCTCCATCTAGCATCTACATACTCCTCTTTTTTAAAATGGACCAGCTTTGCATATTTCTTCTTGATTTCTATACTTGTGTTTTTCCCTTTTATAGATCTTTTGGCAGCCTTGCACTCTTCATCATACCACGGATTAGTCGGGAAAGTATTAGCAGTCCTCATTCTAATGCGAGATCTTTTACATGCTTTTAACGCCTTGTGTATAATAGAAATCAGCAAGTTGTTGTGGACATGCTCAAAATCATTGTTGATCCCATCATTAGTCTTGTTGTTGTTGTCTATCTCCAAAAGTTGTTGTTTAAGGGCAGCCCTGAATATGTCCCTATTTTCTTGATTTAGGAGGATTTTCCCATGATTAATTGTAGCCTTATCTCTGTGGAGGCCATGCTTGTTATGCTGATTATTTGGAACCACGTCTAAACAAATATAAAGAGGCATGTGATCGGACTTCATATCTATCAGAGTCTCTCCAATATCAAACTTTAACACTCTAGTTGTAAGGTTTTGAGAACAAATCACGTAATCCACTACACTTTGCCCATTGTAAGTTTTGCAAGTGATGCCCCCCGATGTAGGCCAGATGCACATGTCGTTGCAAATAACCATGCCAAAGAGACTACACATCCCCAATAATTCTATTCCAAAATATGAAACGCCCCCTTCGTTGTCCTGGGAGGTTCTTTTCCAAGAATGGTCACCGCTTTCTTCAAGCCAAAGAGGGTTGGTCTCCCTATTTTCTACATTACACAATTGCAGTGATTGATTGTTAGAAACCCTAGCATTGAAGTCCCCAACGAGCATAATTTCTCTTGAATTGCTGAAAACAGAGATATCTCTTTGTAACGAGGCAAACAGATCTTCATTGTCTAAGTTCGTTCTCTTGTAGAATTTAGAGTTTTTCAGTGCAAAATAACAAGTGGCTAGTCTGAAAATTGTCTCATTTACTATTATCTGGAGCCATATGTATTGTTTCTTTGGGTCCTCTTTTTCAAATTTAACAAACCCATACCATTTCTCTTTGATATAAATTGTGATTCCCCCATGTCCTTTACATGTTTCACTCCCTTTGTTCCAAACTGAAAATTTCTTGCACCCATCAAAATCTGGGACAGCACACCCTTCATGCTCATGTGTTTCAACAAGTATAATTATATCCTTTCCCTCTACTATGGGCCTCATCCCAGGACCTCTTCTCCACAGATAACCTCTGCAGTTCCAACTTACAACGCTTAAGTGGTCATATGGGGTGCCAAATTCCTATTTCTTATTAGAGAAGTGCTCACTGATTTGGGCTTTCCCATTTTTCAGCCAAGCCCACGTTCCCTTGTTTCTGATTGATTTTACTTTTTCCCACTCCTTCCTTTGTTCCTCTTGCTGAGCGAAAGTTAGATCTTCATCTTGGTAAATATGTGTTCCTCTAAGCAACCCCCTGTTCTTAATGATAGTATTTTTATCCTCTAGGTCCCTCAAAATAACTCTTACATGCTTGTCCCTTCCTCCTTCCACCTTTTTACCTATCTTGTTTGCTTGAAGAATAGCCCCTGACCATTTCAGCTTATCTCTAAGGAAATCCCTTGCTAGAATATCGGTCCTTTCTCTTTCTCCGAAGTCTTTCAGTCTTTTGATGATGATATTTGCAGCCTTTCCCCTTTTGTCATGTTCTTCTCTTATCTGAATTTTGATTTGTTGTTCAATGATGCCCTTTTGTTTATTTTTTGATCCGTTTACCACTTGTGACCATGATTTGGCCTCTTCTATTATTTATTTTAGTTGAGTTTCTTTGACTTCTATGTCTACCAAAGTTGATTGAATTTCCTTCAAATGACTGTTGTCCACCTCATTGAATGTGTTTATGGGAAGTTCAAGAGAACTTTAAAAAAAAAATTGTTTCTTGTTTTGAGTTATATAATATTTTTATTAACAACTAATATCAAATATATTATAGTTTTATATCTATAAATATTTTTCAAATAAATTGAAGTTTTGAAATGGGTTTAGAAAGAGGAGAGGAAGGTTAAATGTTGGATTAGGTGTAACTGAAGTTGTCATGATGTGTGGAGGGTGGATTAAAATGGAAGAAAGCAAGGTGGGAAAGAGAAGTGGCTAATGAAGAAAGAGTAATGGGAGGTGGTTAAAAAAGAGTGATTTGTGAAGTGTGCAAAGCGAAAGGAATAAAGTGGGAGATAGAGTATAATTATAAGTAAAAATGTGATTAGAGTAAGGGTGGAAAGGGTGAGAATAGGCTCTTGCGTGAGAAATGTGATTACAATGTTCAGTGGTTACAAAGGGGTTATACATGTAGGTTTGATGAGAAGGAATATACATAGAGAGTTAGATTTGGGATGGAGGATGTGGAGGAGAAATGAGAGAAATATCAATAAAAGACATGACAAAGGAAAGATTGATGGGTGCATGAGCATGTCCAAAAATTGTATGTGTGTAGACAATAAGACATAAACAACAATGTTAACTAATCTGCCATTAAGAAAAAATAAAAAATGCTGATAAAAAATAATTTTTTTATAGCAAATCCAATCATGTCACGAAAAAACTTCACCTTCCCCAAAAATAGGAACTACCACTTCTAATAGTTACAACCCAAAAACTATTAGTAGATACAAATATGAAAAACTTGACAGGCAGCAGAGACCCATCAATTAGTAAGTAGTTGCAATATCTTCCATGTCTTTGAAAGGTTTTGAATCTCCTAGTTCAAGGAGACTTATTTTATTAAGTATTTCAGATCTTCTTTAGTGACCCAAGTGTTGTTGAAATTAGGATAACCCACCCATACTACCAAATGCATCTTATAATTCTTGGATCTTGTGATGGTAATCTTGTTGTCCACTATCTCTTCAATTTCTTCCTCTTCTCATATGGCAATGTACTAATACAATCTCTAAGCACATTTATATCAAGAACCTAGTTAAAGAATAGAATGGTAGGAGTAAAGATCCACAACATTGAATAGGGGGTTAATATCCAAATCTTTAAGCAAATTTAACAAACATGCATTCTAACTAAATTCTTTAGTATTTTGCAAGGTCCCACTTTCCTCGGTTTGTTTTTATTATAAGTGTCTTGAGGAAAAATTTGTCTACACATATACTATTGAACAAATGTGGATGCTAAGAGGGGGGTGAATCAACATATATATAAACTTAACTACTTATCATTCATTTTTTTCCATTAACACATGTGCAAAAGTTTAAAACTCAAATAGAAAATGCAACACATAGGGACACCAAGATTTTTACATGGAAAACCCAATGTGGAAAAAAACAAGGTAAGAACTATCTCACTATGTGAAAGTTTATTACAATAGTTTTAGTCTTTAAACTGAGGAAGCTCACTACTCCTAAGATTTAGGCTTGTTGCCAAGGAGCTCACTACTTCAGAAGAAATTGCAAGCAATGATATAATCATATACATATCGTTCATAACAAGTAAATACATCAATTAGGTCGGCCTAATTAGATGAAATGTGTAGAACATAAATAGTCGGACCAAAATACTTTCTCCAATGTATTGCAAAAGGAAAACAAAACATGTGAATTTTCACATGACACACCATCCTATTACACCCAAATCATCACCTTTATAATTGCACACTACCGCTTGGTCCAAAACTAACTCAAGTCGGCTCCAAAAGATATAACCAATAAAGCAAGCCACCCAAACAAACTTAAAACATGATACAGACCTCCATAACACTTGCAAACACATAACATAGCATCGCTTCACATCAACAAAATTCATCTAAGAACTGCAACGCAAAATCTGAAAAGATGGAGGAATTCAAGGCATTCAAACAATCAAGTACATTGTTAATTCACAATCTGACATTCTAAACATCACCAAATCTTCTGCGGAATGAAATGAAACTTGAAACCTAAGATATATCTTCCTTTTGCATCTTCCAACATCATACTAGAACCGCAAGCCAAGGTGATACAATGAAAAATAACGTGGACCAAACTACAGTAAGCGATTATATCATATTGTTTTTCAGATTAGACATATTTAGCCAAATTCTAATGCAAGCACATGAACAACACTTCAACATTCTAGAATAGACCTTAACCATCTAGATAGACCATCTCTAATAATTTATAGCAATCTCTCCACGTCAATGATAATAAATGTGCAATATCTTGATACAATAGCATTCAAAAATCAACAAGTACACAACTAAACTCATACTTCCAAACATCATCACATATACTTATGAACCTCATGACACATTACGTTGACATCAATGACAACAATGACAACACAAACTTGTATTTGCAAATTCTCCCCTTTTGTTATTGATGGCGACACTTGTACCATCTTTGCATTGCTCATCCTTTGACATCAAAGACAAATAGTTTTATCTCTGCATCACTCTATTATATGCATTACTCGAATATCTATGCATCCCTCTACTATATCTACATCACCCCCCCTAAATAACACAACTCAAAATTTCATATCTACAACATTTTTTACAACATTCCCCTTGTACACAATCTCTCCCCTTATCTATATCAACTCCCCCTTCGGGTACAATCAAAAATTAAGTGTGTATGAGACCAAGAATGTACTTCAACATTCTACTAAACCTTCGCATTTATAGGAACAAAAATTTAGTCTTGAAATAATTGGGCAACTCACTTTGATGGGGATAGGATGCCCTCATGAATGACTTTGAGATGTGCCCAAGTATTTTTCCACTCATCTCCTACCAAGGCCAAAATATTTCATGGACATTCTATCTTCAAAAGGATATCTTCTACCTCCTTTAATGTACCTGGATCCTTGACCTCCTAATTCAAATTATGTGATTCTTTAAATAACTTCACTAGACTATTAAACTTTAGGTCCACTACATCCCTTAAATTAAAAAAATGGTTCTTTATCTTTTCCTTTTGATCTACTAGTAAATTCAACTATGTATAAATTTGTTAAATTTGATCTTTGATACTCTTTGTTGATGGCGACTACCGGTGGAAAAATTAATACACCGCAATCAACTCATTCACACATTTTTCAAAATCTTTAAGCCTCTCTTGCAGTGTGCACTTGCACATTTGTTTATCATGTGTTGAAACTTCCTATCTTCAAGCTTCTTCTTCACTTCTTTCTATATATTATCTTCCAATTTGGAAGCATGCTCTTTCAACCCATCAAGAAGCATGTGTGATTGTTGCACACTAGATAAAGATGAATCAATTTGAATCCTTGGAAGGCCTTCATGAAATACCTTCATTGCATCTTCTACTAGCTCTGTGCTTTACATATACATATGGGATTTGATGAACTCTTTGCATACAAAAGTATGAAGGATATCACCAAGATGGAGCTTATGCAATGGATTGAGCTAGGAAAGGTCCACCTGACCTTGTGACATATGAACTTGTAATACCTCAGTTGTTGCAATAGGCTCAAATTGCATCTATAGGATTAAGAGATCTAAGATTGAATCTCTGGAGTCCATGAGATTCACTACCTATCTCCTCACCCTTCTCTTCATCAATCTTTTTCTCCTTATCCTTCTTCTCCACAACTTTCTTCTCCAGACTTAATATTTTCTTCCAAATTATTTTCTGCACTCCTCTTTTATTCACCTTGAGCCTTCTATGTACCAATCTAAATACTTGGAAAAATGCTAACACTTGTATCTTCAGGAGCACTCTTCCCTGCTTCTCTACTTTCTCCAATCTTTCGAAGATATTTCTCCCACAAAACATCATATGTATGAGTCTTACCCAGAGGAGAAGACTCACTATTCTTTAGGTCTTCCATCACCTATATAGTCATGCCTTCTATCTGTTTGATTAATCTTTTTGGGTCTTCCAAATGCTTTCCCATAAGGGTGTTAACCCTTTTCTTAGTCATGAATATTTTCCCAAGTGTCCTAGAAATCTTTTTTTTGTCTTCATATGACAACGAGCCACATACCATATCTAATACATATTTTTGGATGTTTTCCTCTTTAAAATAGATTCCTTTCGATTTACACTTAAAGCTCCCCTTAGCTCCTTTGGAAGCTTATCACATATATCATCTAATTGTGTGTCAAATGTAATCATACACAAAATTATAGCCTTCTCTATTTCTCATTATCCATTAAAGGGACATCCTTGTAAAAAAATTTAGTTATCTTCAATGAATTGTGTTTTCCTACAACATTCCAAACTTTCCAAGTTGAGAGGTTGGTAAGAAGTATTGACCGGAGGTGAATCAATTATTTTCTTCATTTTCTTTCCTTTCTCCTTTTCTATATAATTATCTACCAAAGAGTCTTCTTCTTCTTCTTCTTCTTCTTCTTCTTCTTCTTCTCCTCCTCCTCCTCCTTCTTCTTCTTCTTCTTCTTCTTCTTCTTCTTCTCCTCCTCCTCCTCCTCCTCCTCCTCCTCTTCTTCTTCTTCTTCTCCTTCTTCTTCTCCTTCTTCTTCTTCTGCTCCTTCTTCTTCTTCTCCTTCTTCTTCTTCTTCTTCTTCTTCTTCTCCTTCTTCTCCTTCTTCTTCTCCTCCTTCTTCTTCTCCTTCTGCTGTTGCTTCTTCTCCTCCTCCTTCTTCTTCTTCTTCTTCTTCTTCTCCTCCTCCTCCTCGTCTTCTTCTTCTTCTTCTTCTTCTTCTCCTCCTCCTCCTCCTCCTCATCCTCCTCCTCCTCCTCCTTCTTCTCCTCCTCCTCCTCCTCCTT